>CAMXCT020006699.1:249257-362284 GCA_947184155.2 Cladocopium goreaui | reverse complement strand
TTTCTGGAAACACCAATTCGCACTACATGCACAGTGCTTTGGATGGTGGGAAAAAGGGAAAAGGAAAAGGGAAAGGCAAGAAGGGAAAGGAGAACTCAAGCAGCAGGAGCGGTTCAGCAGGAAAGGACGAGAATGAGAAAGAAAAGAATGATACTTGCTTCCGTTGTGGTCGCAAAGGTCATTACAAGACAAATTGTCATGCCAAGAAAGATTCCAATGGGAAGCCGCTGGACATGAGTACTGCTGCCAAGAATAGCAAGAGATCAGATTCCAAGGAGAAAAAGGGGCCAGAGAACAACAGTGGTGGAAAGGGCAAAGGCAGTGGTCAGGGAAAGAAAGGTACCGGAAAAGGCAAGATCAATGAACTTGTGGAGCAGCACAAGGAAGGCGAGAATCCGCCTGAAGGTGATGGGACTGGATCCAGTTCTACGGACCATCAGCCACCAATGAAGTCTTTCATTGGCCAGTGGTACCAACAGAAGGTGTTGAACTTTGAAAAGTCCCTTGACCATTTGCAGAAGCAGAGCAAGAATGTCTCGTTTGACTCTGACACTTTGTCGGCATGCAGCGTTGAGCATTGTTGTTGCAGCGTTTTTCCTTCATGTGCTGATCAAAGTTTTCCTGACTCAGAGTTTTCAAGCCACTTGCAAACAGACAATCTGTTTTTCATGCCTTTTTTATGCCCAATGAGTAATTCCAATGAAACAAGATGTTTGCAGCAAGCCTCGGATAGCCATCGTGATGCTGATTGGTGGCTCATTGACTCAGGAGCCAGCGCCTCTGTTGTGAGCGCACGATTTGTAGATCGATACCGAATTGTCAAGTCCGTGAGTTTGAAACCAAATTCGGGACCGGGATTTTCCACAGCATCAGGCGAAGTGATCTTTCCAATTTCTCTTGTTTGTCTACGAGTGTTTTTCACCATGGTCGCAACCAATGATCCGTCCAAAACTTTCTTGAAAGAATGCTGGATTTCGGCGTTTGTTGCAGATGCTCCAAATAATGTCCTCTCAGTGGGGAATTTGCTTCGAAAAGGATGGAGTCTTGGTAGTGACGGCGGTGAGGTGTCCGTGCACTTTGGCAATTTCAGACTGTCAAGTGTGACATGGCAAAATGTTCCATGGATTTTGCATGACAGCAAACACATGCCAATCGATGTGCCAAGTGACAAAAGTTTGGAAAGGAAATCGGTTGAGAAGATGGTGAATTCCGAAGAGCTTGCATTTGAAGACCAGCCATTTGTAATGACCACAAAGCGCTCAGCGGATACGGATATCCGAGAACTGGATCCCGCAGCCGTTTCTAGCACTTTGAATCCGAACCCCAATGAAGTTTCCATACGTGATCAGCTGGAGGCTGAACGAATTCAGTTTTCCAGCGAGCCGTTTGACTATGATTTTGAGCCCAATCACGCAACCGAACTCGATGCAGATGTTTCCAATTCACCTTTTCTGGCAGGTCCTGATGATTCCAGGCAGGTGGAGAGCGGTGAGCATAGTCATCCATCCATTTTGAGAAAGGATAGGAAGAATTTGGACAAGTTGCAGGAACATCGTATGCAGGGTCATTTTCCATTTCATCCAGACTGTCTAACATGCGTTGCAGCCAAGTCCACCAGCCATCGTAGACGGAAACGCAAAGACGCCATGCAAAGCGAGCTGATTTGTGACTTCTTGTTCATTCCAACTGGGATGCGTGCACCTTCAACTTATAAGTATTTGATTTTGGCTGACGCTATCACTGGGATGCGAGGTATTGCACCAGTTGAGACCGACGCGCGGTCCACTCAGCAATGGGTCAAAGCTTGGCTTGCAGAATTCAACCTTGTTGGGCCTTCGAAATATCCCTTAGAAATTCTTACAGATGCTGAACAAGCAGTGACTGCTTTGCTTCGAGGGATTGATGTAGGTAGAGCCTTGTCAATCGTACGGGGGGGCCCGCAAGCGCATCAATCTGTAGGTGCCGCAGAAAATTCTGTGAGAGTCATGAAAGAGGGTTTGGCAACTTTGAGGCAGGACCTCAGAAGCAATGGGTTGGATATCAATTTTGAGAGTCGAGCTGCTATTAACACAGCACTTGCCTACATTTGTTTTTGTTCAAACTTGCATGGGTCTCATTTGGACACTAAGAGTAGCCCTAAGTCTTTGGCATTGGGGAGGGACATCAAGAGAGCGACAGGCCTATATGGTTCAGTTGTACTTGCAGAAGTTCCCAAAAGCCTTAAAGGCCGGGTGGTATCTAGATTTGAACGTGCAGTCTATCTTCGCCCTGACTTCAACTCTTTGGGAGACGTTTGTTGCCTTAGAGTAGAAGGGGGGGAAATTGTTTTTACTGCCAAAAGTATAAAGTGGATTCATCCGTTGGAATTTGACCGTCGTTTATGTCCATCCATGCTTTTGGAGTTTGATTCCAGTAGGCCGAAAGATGATTTGCAGCCAGATCCACAGACATTGGAAGATGATGCTAACCAGAGTAGACCGAAGATCATCCCTGCCAAATCCTTCGGGGACATCAAGAATGTTCCTGCAGAATGGATCAGACAGCATGGCAAGACACCTGGTTGTGGAACTTGTGAAAGAGACAGTTTTCGAAGTCGTGTGCATTTCAGAAAATGTGTCGATAGATACATTGACTGGTTGAGAAAACAGCGTGAGCCATCTCTTGAGGTTTCAAAGCATTCCACATACCGCAAAGAACATGACAGTCATCGCCCGGATGTCAGAGTAATTGAACTTGGTCGCGAGTCAGCTGCGCAAGAGTCTTCAATTTCTCGGTATCCCCGTTTGCGGGGTAAACAGCCCGGACCAGCCTTTCTGCAAGATCCCACAGCCCAGTTGGCGGATGGGGCAGAGCCGGAAGGGGGTGAGTACTCTCCTTCCATCTTGGGAAAGGACGATGTGCCAGGAGCTGAGAATAGTCATGTTGATTTCCAGCCTGATGTTGACATGGTAGCAGATCAGGATGATGTTGAAATTGATTTGGTAGATTTTGCAGAGGCATCCAATGGGAATCAAGATGACGCCATGCTTGTTGATCAGGTGACTCGTTTTGATGAGTATGAATTGGAAAGCATCGAGAACAGACACGTGGGTTTCATGCAGAGTGTTTATCAGGTGAAAGGTAGTAAACCACGCCTTGAGAAAGCAGATCTGTGCGGAACACCCATCTATGTAGTTTTCCCTGGATATGTGATTTCTGATGCAACTGGCCAGTATCTTGACAACGAACTTGCTTTCAAAGGTATGTTTACTGAAGTCACCTCGATGACTTCGCAACACGTTGGGAAGCCAATTCCAGAGTCAGAAGCCAAAGTTCTTGCCAAGAAATGGGGAATTCCAATTATCAGTTGTCGTTGGGTGTGTGTTCAGAAGGACGACACAAATGTGCGAATGAGGCTGGTAGCCCGAGAAGTGGCTAAAGGTCAGGCATCCGCCAGAGACTTAATGGTCAGTTCCCCAACCAGTTCCATCGAATCACTTAGAATCATGCTTGCAACCGCCGGAGCAGATGATTTATATGTAATGGGTATAGACGTGAGTGCTGCGTTTATGGCATCACCCCTTGGAATGAAGCTTGGAAAGCCAATAAAAGTTTTACTGAAGTTTCCTCCTTTTTCCATGACCCTGATGGACGGTAGCCCGATCTGCTTGATTGCTGAAAAGGCCATCAATGGCCTGAGAACATCTGGTCTTGCCTGGGTTGAACACCTCTCACATTTGGTCCAAGAACTAGGTTTACACCCAAGCCCTATTGAGCCCACGGTTTTTGCTGGGTATTTAAAGGTAGGAAAAGGCAAAACAAACAAATTGGTTCAAATTATTGCCTATGTTGATGACTTATTAGTCTTTGCCAGTTCCAAGGAAGAAGCGATGATTGTGTTCAATCATCTCGCCAATCATCTTAGAATAAAGCAAACTGGTGAAATCAACAGTTCGGAACATGGAGGTGGGAGCCTTCGATTCCTGGGACGCACCATTGAGAGAAAGCCAAGCAGTCGGACCCTCACAGTGAAGTTGGATGATACGTATTTGGATAGTGTATTTGAATCGTATCAGATTTCTAATGCAGCCAGCAGGCCACCACCAGATCTGAGACCAATCCTCGATAACGAGAGTAAAGCAGATCCAATTTCGCAAGAAGCTGCTTTGAAATACCGAGCTGCACTCGGGAAACTCAGTTGGATGAGCCAAACCATGGTATTTCTGTGCATTTATTCCGCCTTGTTGGCCACAGGTATGGCCGAGCCGACCGATGCACATGAGCATGCTATGCGAGCTGTGTTGAGGTGGCTTCGTAGTTTAAAGAGCATGCAGCAATGTTTTCCATCACCAGAAGCAAAGCCATTCGACACTGATTCTCACAAACTCATCATGTATTGCGATGCTTCTTGGGCACCTCTCCGAATGCTGCGCAGGAGATCCATAAGTGGATGTGTGACTTTCTATCGAGGATCGGTGGTAAAGGGATTCTCTCGAATTCAACAGATCGTAGCTACCAGCAGTTGTGAAGCTGAATTGTCGGCACTTGCTGACTGCATGCAGGAAGCAATTGGACTAAGTAGAATTTCACAGCATTTCTTCTTTGACACCCATTCGCAGATCACATCTCTCCATGAAGGAGTTCAACATGCCGAAGCTATCCATCGACTAATCAATTTTTTGTTTGCGACTGAACATATCACGGAAGAGAGGCCAAAGGTCGAGATTGAGTGCAGATGTGATTCACAAGCAGCTATCAGAGTTTTGTCGGCTTCAGGACTGCAGCGGAGATCTCGCCACGTGGAATTGCGAATTTGTTTTTGCCAGGACCTTGTAAAGAAGCGATATATCGTATTGACTTGGGTTGAAGGCGAAGAACAAATAGCTGATCTCTTTACCAAAACTCTAGGACTGCGACTGTTTATGAAACATCTTGTGGCCATGGGATTCCACGAGGCCCCAGAAATGTCTGAAGTAATGCCTGAGAAGATTTCGTCCAAAGCCCAATCAGCCAAGAAGCCAAAGGGGGAGAACAAAATTCAACAGCAAGCAGTTTCGTCCACCGAGCAAGATGTCGCAAAGGAACGCGACAGAATCCTCATGCCTGCTGTAGTCTTTTCATATTTTTCCAAGGAGTGTGTCCTCATTGAAGCGTGTGAGATTTCAAATGTTTCTTGCCATGATTTTGCGTATTTAGTGCTGGAAACTGGCTGTGAGAGTAGCTCACATCTGACCAAAACAGCATTCAAAGACTTGAAGCGTGGGACCCTCATTGTCTGTTGTACTGAACCTTCACACCTGGAAGAATATTGGAAAGATATTAAGATATGCTTACAGGATTTCAAGAAAGCGATGAAACCATCATACATGCATATTTCGTTGCCTTGCACTGGAGGTAGTAGCCTCCAACGCCTATCAAAGAATGAGGATTTGAAGGCAGAAAGCATGCAGGAATTTCTGAGGTTGATTGGATTTTGTTTTGAACTGATACCGCATGTCCTCCTTCGGTCATTTGAACTTCCCAAGCGAAATCAATACTGGACCAGAACTGAGTTGCAGGAGCTGTTGAAATGTAGTAAACAACCTCTTTATAGCCAGTTTGTCCAATATCGTCAACTTGACGCAGAACCGATCATCAGCAAGATTCTTCAATTTGTCAGCAACCATCCTTTGATTGTGCAGTCCTTGGCATGCTTTTCAGTTTGCTCTTGCGATGATGGACGTCATAAGCATTTTAATGAGATCAACTGGACAAACACTGAAAGGTATCCCTGGAAATTGTGTGGGTGCCTCATCGCCTCTGTGAAAAGCATTTTCGAGAAAGAGCTTTATGATTTCCGACCGCATGGGCCAGACAACGCCTATCTGATGTGGGACCCGAAACAACCTGAGGATTTTCGATTTTCACGAAAGAGATTGGCTGAATTTCCTATCTCGGCAGCCTGAAACTTAGTGAGCTTCGGGTTTATATGAGGTGACAGGTTTTCAGCAAAGTATTCCAACCTTTGAATTATATAGCCATGGGACATGTTGGATATGAGAAGATTTGAGAAGCAGTGGCGAGCGAAGGCAAAAGATGTCAATTTTTCCTTTAGTCTCATCATTGCAGATCTTTTAAGACTCATGCAATCCCATGTGACTTCCAGCCTTTTGACACTTGCAATCATTTGCACTTCAGTACATCGAATTTTCCCTTGTGTGCAGATCCTCCGCCATGACACGAAAGGGGGTGTGAATATAATGCACCATCTGGGACAGAGGTGCATGTTAACAATCGTGTCAGCGCTTCAGATCCAAAATCTCAGCCGCTTAGGCTTAAATTCATGAAGCATATGCCGTTTGGTGCTCAACACCAATTGAAATGATTTTCTTGATCAAAAACGCCAAAGCACAGTTGATTTTTGGTGCAGAACACACGAAATTTTCTCCTGAGAAAGAGTATTGATTTTTGGACAGTGATAAGCCAAGTTTTGCACAATTCCTGCCGGAATTGTGAATCCAAAGGTGCAGTGCAAAGAGTGAGGATCTCATTCCATAGAGATTTAGTTTGATAATGTCTGTGCATCTTTGATGCATCCGTCGGTAGACATAAACTTAGTGCAGCAGATGTCACGAGAGCTTGAACTAAATTTCTTGGGAGTGCGTGCTCCACTGCGACAGTCAGAAATATTTTCAGATGGGAAAGCTGCTCACAACTGAGAACAGTTGTGGAAAATGTGAGAGAAACCGATTCCAACACTCTAGACTTTATGCCATTTGCTTGTCTTCAGAAGCCATCGGCAACCACATGTAACTACAAGCATCCGAGCATTGACCTATAGTGCTTAGCGCAGTGCGATTTATTTGGATTGTGCCCGTGCACTCAGTTCAGAGAGTCTCGCAGTTGTGATCTCGGATTTAATTTGCGAAGCCATAATCAGTTGCACATATTTCTCCGTTTTTTTTGGTTTTGTGCAATCTTCACATTTGGTGGAACCAAATGTTTGCTTGAATGTTCTGAACTGCAGAAAGAGCCACTTGAGAAGTGGTGGAAACGTAGTGATAGCAGGAAAGTAGACAAGCCAAGTGTCTGAGCGAATGACCATCTCAGCCAAGAACAGTGAGACATAGTTTCAGAATTTGTCACTTAGATCCACTTTAAATTTGGACTGATTTGCAAATTTCGTTCACTGCTGTTCACTCATTGTTTTGCATGTGACACAGAAGAAATTGCTTGACACCAACTTTTGCACCATAGAAGGTGCTAATTAGGTCAACGTTTGGGTCGACAAGAATTTCCAAGTGAGTAGGCTGTGAGAGAACAGAACTGAAGGACTTGGATCTAACCCAAACTGATGCAAAGAAAACAGTTTTTCATCCTGCCAAAGGCTGGATGTGCTGTCCATGGAATAATGAATTCCATCCCGGAATCTGGCTCAAGGGCCACACCGCGATTATGGAAAAGATCAGAACAGAGATTTCACTGGGAGTGACATCATAAGAACTCACATTTTAAGATCTTGAAAGGTATCTGGTTGACAACCTACTGTTTATCCCCTGGGGCTGTTAAATTCCGCAGATGATGATGATGATGATGATGATGATGATGATTGGGATGATGGGGATTCAGCAAGTCATGCCTATATCTTGGGACAGGTCTTCACCGGCGAAAATTGGGGTTGATTAAAAGACGAGATAATTAAGGGACGTTTTGGTTTTTGGTCCTTGATTCTGCTTTCAAGGGCGAAACATGAACACAAAATTCATGCGCTCAAGTGTGAAAGGTCACAGTGACCATGCCAACACCATTGAAACTTGTGTTAGCAAATTTTCACGCCAGTTCTGATGAATGTTGGTGTAAAATATGTGTTTTCTCCAGCCATGAATGCTTGTTAGCTTTATGTGTTCTTGGTTGCTTTCTATGTTTGTTCGCTTTACATTTCAAAGAGTGGTCCCAATTGATGAGTATTTGGGGTCTTGGGTCTGTCTTGGGTTTAACAATGTTTAACCACCAGCTGACATTTGAGGTTTCTGCTATCGGGGATAAGCTTTTTGGGTGGCTTACGTACAGTCTTCCCACCAAATGGTTTGGCCCCAAGGCCCCAAAGTATGCGCTGATAGGCTGATAGGTACAGTATCAGATATTTAGGCAATGTTGAGCACCTAAAAAGGCTATTGTTTACTACTCCATAAGTTTACATGGATTTCATGGAGTCATTTTTCAACCAAACATGTTTATACTTCGCCAAAAAAAGGACGGCTCTGCCGTCTCAGGAACGTGCTGGTGGCCACTGATGTCGCTGCACGTGGACTGGATTTGAAACGTGTTTCCGTGGTCGTGAGCTACGAGCCTGCCGTGCCCTGGCTGGAGGAAAAGCTATGAAAAGATAGGAAAAAACAAAGATCATAAGATCTATGATGGGATATTTACCATACCATCATGATAATACTATTACCCAGAATAATAATCTATTCCAGATATGAAAAGATAGGGTGTTATCATTCTGGGGTGTTGTTTAATCCCAGCTACATGGGCTTAAGGCATCTGAAGGCTACAGGGCCTAGAAGGTGCACCAAAGCGAGGCGAAAAGTCTCAACCAATGGATACCAGGAGACGACACTAGCAAACTGGCCATTGGATATACTGATTGTATATCTATCTACGGTATGTATAATTGTATATACATATATGTAATTGTAAATATAACTATATATATATATACATAGTTGTAAATAGTTATATATACATAATTATATATAGTTATATAAACGTATACATGTGTATTTGTATGTATATTTTTTACATACACACAAACAAACAAAGAGACATATGCGGTTCCATCCCCTTAAAATGATCTTTGTTGGTGAAGTAACCCACCACATTGTTACGGATTTTCCCTTGTCGGTTGTGTGATTTAACCTCATATCATGTATATAATTGTCTATATATATATATATGTATGTATCATGTATCCATATCCATCCATTTATATTCCCATTTTTTCCCATGTTATTTGCCATGGATTTTCCCACGATATTCCTATGACAGTACCAGGTAGCCATGATGATTTTCCCACATGTCGCCCTGCGGCGCCGCTCCAGGTGTCCTTGGATGCTCACGTGCATCGCATTGGTCGCACCGGGCGGGCAGGGAAGAAGGGCGAGGCCTACAGCCTGCTGCAGTCCGAGGTGTGCAGTGGCATGGTATGGATGGTTTATAATGAGTAATGGTAATTCTTTAGTATTCTGGTAATTACAACTATCATAGTGATTAATAATCTTCTAATTCATATTATCACAATGTGATAATCCTAGAATTACTATTGGTGATTGATCATACTTTAATGTCGGAAAGCCGCGAAAGCCATAAACAAGGCCTCCATGACTGGGTGTTTTTTATCCAGCCGTAAAGATGTGGATTTTGGGTTTACCACATTATACCAATGGGAATTTCAGGCTCCTAAAATGGAGGTACTGTACCATATAAGGGCATATTTTCTAGGGATATTCCCTTACATAGGCCTTATATAGGCCTTATATATGGTAGGTACCTCCAATTTAGGTTCCTGAAATGGCCATTGATTATATACTGTACCCTTTGGTACCCTCTGGTAAACTAACATAACTATGGAAAATCACCATGGTGTTAATGGGTAAATCAACTATAAATTGCCATTTTCACTAGCTATGTAAATGTTTACCAGAGGGGAACTGAACATAGTTTCGATAGCTTTGGAAAATTGATGGAACATTGTCGATGTATAGAGGATTTACCTATTCACAAGGGTAACTTTCAATGGCTGTGTTAAATTACGAGATGGTAATGGGGATAAAATGGGAAAAGTATGGATCAAATCTCTTAAACCCTGGGCCGGGGTTGGAACTTCCGGATCCTCTATCAGCCAGGATTTCAGTAAGGTTTATTTATCTGGCATTTATCCGGGGTTGACCTTATCCTGAAAAGATAGGTTTATGAATGGAATACGATACTATCCCTATTGGCTTATAAACTAGGGTCCAATTGGATTGTATATCTAATTATATATATATATATATATTCGCAATACTACCCGGTTTGGATACTGTGGTTACTTAATCCCAACAGGCCTATCCATGTTGGTTTTGTTTACGATAGTGGGTTTGACGGTTTTAATCAGATTTTGCAATCATTCGTAGCTAGGGTTTTTTAACCATCAGAAAGCCCTCGGGGAGGTGTTTGCTTATTGGAGATGATAGCATCAAATATGGATTCACGAAAGCATGAACAACTCCAGCTACTATAGTCATAGTAATTTGGTTTCGTCCAAGAATGAAGAATACCTGGTGAATACCTTCACGTCAAAGGAATTTCAACCACGCGAAATGTTGATACAATGGATAAATGAAGATTGCTTGTGAGACAGTGGACTTATACCAGCTGCCTGGTTTACCAACCGGCCTCATGGAATGGGATGAGAATATGTTCCGTGGCTCAAGTTGGGGAATGGCATCAAATGGAGAATTGTCAAACTAAAAGGTGATCGGTGGTCAATCAACAACTATAAAAGGTCAGTCTACTCAACCATGAAACGATATGGGTAGACCTTGAATGGATGAGGATCCATTAAAAGAACCAGGTTTTAAACAAATACGAGGAGTCAATCATGGAAAAAGCTTCGGTTGCACCTTGGATGGGCAGCTATTTACCATCCATCACAGAGGCTCAACCAAGATTTCTGGAGAGTCAACGATGAAAACTCGCGGGTCTCAAAGTCGTAATAGCTTAACACGTACAAACCATACTTGCTGGGTATATAGATACACACGCACATACAGAATCTACAAGAACATTACATCTAACAGAATTGCTTGATGGAAAACAATCCAGATGTCATTGATATTGGCCTATCACCCCTAGCAGTGAGGGTTTTCCCATGGGTTTTCCCATTGACACCTTTGGTGCCCAAAGGCGCCGAGCCAGGATGTGACGACCGCACGGCTGCTGGTGCAGTCCTTCCAAAGTGCTGGACAGGCGACGGGAACCGAAGTGTTGCTCATCTTGTTTGGGATGGCTGAAAGTGACAGCCTCTGGCAACATTGCAATAGAAAGTCAACATGCCTAGACATGGATGTGTCTAAGGATGATGTATATATATATATCCAAATGGCAATGTTAACAGGGAAAATGATGATTACCAACTGGGTTTTCGCGGTACCATGTGTTCAGACATGCCTGTATAGATATATGATATGGACGCTTTTCGAAATGATGTTCCATGGCTGTGTTGGATTGCAACATGTGAGAGATCATTTACCTGCGTTGTATGATGATCCTTGTGTGTTCTAATTGCTCCAGCGCTTTTTTGGGGGCGGGAGGGTCAGCAAGAGCAGTGGCCTCAACTGCAATCTATTGTGTTCATATGTGCAAGACGATGGGAAAACAATGTCTCATGAACAATTTGGTTGGTGGATGTTATGTTCATTCCATAGCGATTCAGCAGGACTGACCCCAAGTGACTCCTGTGTGTGGGGTGCAAAGAGACCATCAAACACATGATCTTTAGGACACAGTTCATCCATGACTATATTTACATATATTTACTATACTTATAATAGTATTATAATAACTATAATGTATGTATTCCCTTTTGCATTCATTGCGTTCACCCCAACAACACCGTGAATGTCGGCAAAGTAAACACTGTAAGCATGTCGGCTCCATGGACTGGCAGGCCATACCTGAAGCTGTGCTGAGTTTATCTCAGGCTGAGCCTCTCAGCAGCCGATAGACAGTGTGCATTTTGTCATGGGGGAATTTGGTGAAGTTCGAACCAAGGAAGTGTTAGTGTTAGTTATAACTGATTATTTCTATGGGATTATTATACATTCTATAAATGAGGTTATAAGTACTTATAACTGGTAAAGGGCAATAACTGCATGAATTGAATTGGAGAATATTGTAGTGTTTTAGTATGTTTTAGTGACTCCAAGTTTTGATCAAAAAGACACACGGGTGCTTCACTTGTGTCCTGTGCCCTAACTTTCCCGGAGCCTGAGGCCACCAGCTGAACCAAACAGCGGCCGCGTCACAAAGGTCGTGTCGCGACGGCGAGAAAATGGGACGCCAGTCATGGGCGAATGATGCCGCGCCTGGGGGACTGGGTCAAGCTGTCGACCAGGAGATTAAGTGGTTAGTTTATGGTTGATGTTTTCCTCGGAAAATCCTGCATTGTCCGAGTTGTCCGTGCCCGCATTTTTTTGTCCTGCTGCATGATGTATATATCATGTCGGTGCCTATGAGGGAAAAGTGTTTCATTCAACATTCAACATCCCTTCTTGTATTCGTCTTCCCCCATAAGTATACTGTTCTACAATAAATACAACTGCATAATATACATACTTATAATGTACATGTACATGTACATATACATATACATATACAAATATATATATATATACACATACATACAGTAATGTGTAAATATATATATATACATATATACTCATATAATGCATCATATAATTATCGCAGGTATGATGAATAGAGGTCGCTAGCTTAGCTCCCTGTCCCGGAAGTCCCTTAGGCCGCGATGTGTCACCTGGCTGTGTCCAAGTCTACTCGGGCCCTAAGTTTTCTGTCTCGCGCCCACGAGGCTGGGTGTCGAAAAATTATCCAGGTCTTGACAAGACACTCTCTTTTTCTGGGCCAATACAACTGTTTGTTTTCATGGGATTTGACGGGCATATATATATATATATATAACTAGAATTTTCATGAACTATTTATTGGGCGTTAATGGGATTTAATTGGGATACAATGGACTATGACCTACTCATGGGTGTAGTTGGGGTTGTCTTTCTTGGGTATAACCATGGGATTGGATCCCCAAAAAATTGGGAAATATGCCCTAAAACTATATGGTTACAAACCATTTATAACCGGAACCAATTTGGTTTATAGCTCCAACAACTAGGGTCTATGGATGTGTATGGTAGATATAGTTGAACTACAGGGCACCAGGGCGAAAGGACGGATATGCGCAACTTGCCTACAGGAGGGATCAATCAAGCAAAAGAACATGTATATTTATATAATCAATGTATGCAGCGAAAGGCATGATGTTCAAATAGGTTCAACACAAAAGGTTGGACAGTTTGCAACCTATAGAAATGATGAATTCAATGCTGTGGGTCGCAGAGGTGCCGAAGTGCGTGAAATCCGGACCCACGGCCACATACCATGATGTCAGCGAGAAAGCGTGGGAATAGATTAGCAACATTCAACACCCAAACTTTGCAAAACATATAGTCGTTTGGAGTTCTGAAGGAACTCTACAAAATGGCGAACTTTTTAAAGATGGAACCTCTCATGAAATAGCCTTTTTAAAGTGACGCTTCGCATGAAGATCAAAGGATTCAGCGTACATTCCACAAGCAGCGGAAAACTGTTCTACCATGTTCTGCCATGTTCTACCCATGTTTTTGATGTGATTATATAGCTATCAGATAAAAGCATGGTCTTAACCAGTATCACTATCACCATCAATCTTTTGGATGTCCACAATTCTCTACCATCCAACAATGCTTTGGGCTTTGCCTTTGTTTGTTGACAAAGACAAGCATATCTTTCAGTGCGCACCAAGGGGGGGGTTCTGGGTAGCCGCTGGTAGCCCCCCATAGCCCTAGTTGTGGCTCATAGTTCAGGTCACTGTCCCTGTAGATACATTCAGCACCCCAGGATAAAGCACCAAAGCTATGCAAAGCTCTGGCAAAAAAATGCGAAAAAGGGAAACATAATGGAAGAAATATGAAGAAATATGGAGAAGATGGAAATTCCATGGAAAGATGTTGTTCTACTTATTGACTTTGGTATTTGGTTGGCGCTTTGGCGCTCCCTGATGGATAGGTGGTCTTAGCCTACGTCCTGGCTGATCTGCTTGAACTGCCGAAGGAGCCTACCAACAAAATCCTAGGATGCGCAGCATTTGGTGGAATCCACTAGCACATACTGGCACTATGAGTGACATATTCAATCAAAACCATCTATGTTCTTGCCTTTCCAAGATCATACCTTCAATTTACAAAGAGAACTTCGCGGAGTGTAAACAGTTAGATCGACTGTAAAGTGACCATTGCTTTAATGTAAATCAAGAGGGTCCCCAGGGTCGACTTTGAAGCTAAGACCTCGGGCAGGACCCGTTGCTCTTGAAATTCCTCGCCATGAGCGCAGAGCATGACGAGCTCTACGACGTGGCGGCGGAATATCTGTTGCAGCACCCACAGGCGACTTCCGGAGCGGGTTTCCAAATGTTTCTAAGTATGGTTTCCAAGAATGATTGTTGATCAGATACCAAAGGATCCAACTGGGACATCTAGTCGTGAGGGTGTTACCCTCAAGTTTATTGGTGGATTTACATATCACATATGGATCATGTTAGGATCCCTTATATAGGTAGATCATGGTTGACAAAGTCAACCAAAACTCAATTTAATCAAGAGATGACCATGATTTAGCATTATCCACCATTATCTACCATCATCTACCATCATTATCCACGATTATCAATCAAGTGTAAATTTGTTTACATGAAGGGAAGACCACCGTGTTCTTTGCAAGTTCTTCTTGCCACGATGTTGCGCCGGCTTCGAGTTGAACCTGGGTAACCTGGGTACCTCCATGGCAGGTTGATTGGTGAACGCGGCAATATACGTGCACAAGATACTACCCTACCCCCGTTGTGAGTGGCAAGATCTCCGCTCTTGTTTGCAAGTCCCATCCTTTTTTTTCCTCATACCGGTTTGGTCAAAGGAAAAAGAACCATCATTGGGCTGGTTAAAAGGAGCCTCTCAACTGGAAACCATTGTGTTTACCTTAAATACAGGGGGAAACTCAGTAAATGTTCTATTCATCCAATGCTGGAAAAGCAACCAGTAGTCTTTGTACCCAGCCATGCTCAGGGTCCGGACATACACATCCCCTTGCTGGCAGCCAGACATGGCTATCCTGCTGCTTGGCGATGCTTGAGCATTTGCCCACGGGGATTTGAGATGTGCCATCCAGATCCATCCAGTGATAAGTTGATTACTTGAAACTTCAAACATTTCAGCCATTTAAGTGGTAGATACTCTCACAGCTCGGACTTGAGCCAAACCACACTGGTTTGACAGCTCACTCTTCTTCTTAGAAGAGTCGTGCAGAGTAAAACGCAGTGACACTCAAACGTTCTCAAACTTCTCAAACTACTTCAAAAGAGTTCTCAAGCTTCCAAAGCAGATCTCCAGCTTCTCCAAATAAAACGTCTTCAGCTCAAACTCAAAAATAACTACCTACAAACTCCTACCAAATAAGTTCACAACATCAAGTTCCCAAGACATGGGTCAAACAACATCCAAAAACACCAAAACTCTTATGCAACCTTGGAGAGATAGGCTGTGTTTTCCAAAAAAAACAGAGTTTTCCAAGTTGACAGGGGCACTGGTGGTTTCCACAGTTCTTTCGCATCACAGCCTGGGGAATACAGACGAAGAAGATTGGTCACTACCCAATGGCACCCCTCTAAAGCTGGAATATCTTTTGAGTGCTTTAGGAAATGGCTCCGTTGGATATTGGTCAACATTTTGAAAAAAACACAAACTGTACCCCAAAGTTGAGGAAGTTGACCAAAATCTATAGTCCCGATGGAGGTGATCATGTCAATGTCATGTTCCCATCATTGAAAAATCATCGATTTTTTGGCGATTGTCTCACTATAACCTCAATGTTGACCTACATTTCCCACGTTTTGCAGACTCAGCGGAGTCAGCGGACTCAGGAGTCTTTGCGCAACTACGTCTCAATCTCGCGACCGGAACAACAGGAGCAACGCGAGCAACGGGGGAAGCGAGGTTCAGCCCATCAGTGGCCTGGAAGAGGCTCCCCAGTGACACTACTAATTTGATCTAATTTGGTGGGTCAGTTATATAAGTTATATATATATATATATGGTTTATATAAGGTATATAATTAAGTTTTTATAAGTTTCTAATTTGGATATCTATATATATATATGGGTATGTCTGAAAATTGTGTATACATTGCCATTGAATAGGAAAAATATGGAAATGATTAACCCTCATGGATTTTAGAGGTACCGCATTTTTAGACCAACCCCAAATTTATGTTCAAGCATACTTGGGATTATGAGTTGAAATGACGAGCGGCTCACTTTTGGGATGGATGTCGGTTCAATGTTGGTTCGCAAGTCCATCGAGCTACAGCTAGAAATATAGTATATTATATATCTATATATATATATATATATATATCCACCATCTCCTCTGGGGCATGCTTTGTTGCATAACTCTATACTATGCTCTTATGATTGGGACCACGAAATCATCGATCATTCTAGCTATCCCTCATGATGCCCGTTAGCGGATGGAGGCTGAAAGCTTGGGTATTCATGGACCAGGGGCTGTAGCATTGCTTACACATCAATTTTAGAAATGAGTCATAAGGCTTTTTATATGGGATAATAATCCCTCTAGATCTATAGGATCTTGGTCTTTGCTCACTTGTGGTTTGGCGGTTAGCAAGCAGGTGATGACGAAAGGGTTAGTAAGTTAGTACTCCATTACGATTGAACATCAGCTAATTTGCTACTGAGACATTTATATTACTGCAGATCCATGTGAGGATTGTGTGTTTGTATACCTTGACCCTCAGTCAAAAGTAGTAAAGATATGGGGTAAAAAGATGTAAAAAGTAAATACACCATGACACCAACACCATGTGGTTTCATGGCGGAATTGAGGGATGTAGATTTTGCCTTTTTTTTCCACGGGGAAGATGTCCCGGAATACCCTGCACATGCGATTGCAAAAAATACCTGGTTCCCAGTGTTCCTTACCCACCGGTCTTCAGACATGGTTTGCTGGACAATCCTCTGCTCAGTTCAATGGTTTTCCCATGCAAACCTCCATGGCCAGTTCCCTGCCCGGAGGATCATCCCACGGATCGACACTATATAACACGTCTGTTTATGCGAAGACCCACAAATCGGGACTTACAATCACCAGGGGTATATAGATATATAATGATACATATAAATATATACATATACATACATATACGTGTATATATATATATATATAGTATATATATTTTGTTTATATACAACTTATATATATATATGTATTTCTGTTTATATTTATGTATTATATATATAAACCGCTTCTTAAAGACCCCATGGAAATGCCATGACCCAAGGCTCTCCCCATCCCCCGATGCCTTGGACCAGGATCGCGCTGCGCAGTGCCAGGCGGAGGGCCGCACGGCCGAGGCCATCTTGGCGTACGCCTGCGCGCGGCAGGGCGAACAGGTGCCGTTGGGGGCCTGGGAAGCCCTGGGAAGCCCTGGGAAAATGGGGGACATTCTATGGGTTCAAAATCTCAGATTCAAAATACCACAGATTGGAATGTTTTTTAATGTTCAGTACCATGAAAAAAAGGGTACCCAATTTTGACCCATAGCCATATGGATATGTGAATTACTTATATTGATGTATAATATGGATATATGACATATGCGTACTCAAGTGTATGCATTGCATGTTCACATGGAGAGAAGTTGAGGAATCGGGCACCAATTTTAATGACATGTTTTTAAGTATACCCTCTGGTAATTTAACATAGCTATGGAAAATTGCCATTTATAGTGGATTTTCCCATTAAAAATGGTGGTTTTCCATAGCTATGTTAGTTTACCAGAGGGTAAGTATTGTATACAGAATCCTTTGCTATTGGGGGGGTGATCACACTGACATGGGCAGCGCACCCAAGTCTGGAGTTTACTTCGTTTACTTCAGCCGCGTAGCTCCAAATTTGCTTTGACCGCGATTTACTGTGGAGGTTTCCTAAATAGGGGTACCTCTAGATTCCTAGATCATCCACTACAAATAGGATTTCCATGGATTTCCATGATCAACCAACCATTTGGGGGTACCATGGAATCGATGGTCGTCCTGGCACCAGGCCGTAAGGTTAGCCACTGATGCCCTGATGCAACTCTTTCAAAGCCCGGAGGGATGGACACTCGCTGAGGCGGGTGTTTTTTGGGACACTCCTGGAAGACATTTTTGGGGGGATGAAACCAATAGTGATGGTTAATAGTGGTTAATAGGCTATAAACCAACAAAAATGGGAATATGATGGTGATCTGGTTGGTGGTTTCAAACATGACTTTTGTTTTCCATGATATATGGGATAATCCTTCCCATTGACTCATATTTTTCAGAGGGGTTGAAACCACCAACCAGTCATCTACTTAGACCACTTAGACCCAAAAATGGTTAAATGTAGTACGATGATGACAATCATCTAGCGTTTGGACTCTTCAAATACCACCCAAAAAAACATGGTAAAATGTAGTACGATTATGGGGTAAGAGATGGTAAAATACAATTTTGATGGGTACTTGGAGGGTGTAGGTACGTCCATGTACCAGCTATTGGCAAATCCGCAAATTTCTCTTGATGTTGAAAGTAGTCATAAGGGCTGGTATGAGAGGGAAAAAAAAGATGTTCTCAACCATCAATTTAGGCAGGCCAAAAGTCTTGAGATTATTCCAAAATGTGTATTTGGGGTGGCATGGTTGTAGTTGAACCTGGTAGTTCACCACTAAATGCGGTCGACCCACAATCAACCATACCAAAGTTCAAGATTTGATTGTTGTTTTGCAATAAGCCTTCAGATATTAGCTTCATTGTTGAGTTTACATAGATTTTACCAAACCAAAAACTAGTAACCATGGGTTATGACTTCTGATGATACCCAGATGCTCCACGCATGGAATATTTATATATAGCAACATTTACCATCAAAATGACCCAGTCCTGAAGCTAAGTATTCCAGCACCATGGGGCATATGGGATAATTACTTTGAAAAGAGCCTTTTCCAATATGTTCCAATAACATTGATATCATTGCTTCACTTTATCCTGTAAAAATTATCTGATTGGAAGATTCACATAAATATGTGCAATAAGATTTCCATCATGATGACATACTTTGATACAAAAAGTCCATAGACTTTGAAGCTTCACAGCTTTCCCAACGTTGGCCGTCCAAGTGCCATCCTGGTCCAAGTGCCATCGGCCCTTCGAAGCCAGCGCCATGGATGCGGCCATTGACGGCGCGCTGGGGGCCTTCCGGAGCAAGCTGCTGCAGTGGCGCGGCCTTTCCAGTCATCACCATGTTTATAAATTTATAGGTGGTATAAACCTAAACCATTCCCAGTCATGGCTGGTTTATGGCATTGTTTTACCCACAGTAGCCTACTCTATATTCGTGTTTTTTTGATATCTTTAGCCTCATTGAATCGCTGTTTCAGCCCCTTTTCTCACGGTTCCACCCCATTTCCTCACAGTTCCCTACTACCGGTTTGGTATCATGACTTTTTACGGGAAGGTTGATCTCAAAGCGTTCAGGACATGTATTGTCAAGCCCTCACCGACCTGGGGGTTTTCCCAAAATGGGGTTTTCCCCTACGAAATCACCAATTTTTAATAGGAGTTTCCATCATAAACCATCCAGCTATCAGGGTAACCCCATCTATGGAAACCCCAAAAAATGCCCATTTGATCATTTTCTATCATGTTCTATGATTTTCGATGTTGAACCATGGTGCCCGGTTCCGGGTTCAAATTTGCCAGTGATGTTGGTAACTTGGCATTTGGGAAAAGAAAAAATCAGCAATGGATGCTGCTACACGTTACAATGAAAGCAGCTAGTGGTTTCAAAAATGTTTTGCCTTCGCCCATGAACACTGGGACATTCTTGAGTTACGTGCCCCAACTATTGACAATAAAGCAGGATTTGACACTTAATACATCCATATAGTGTAACTTATGTGGCCAGTCACTTGATGTTTGGCTTTGGACGTGAGGTCCCTTGAGCTTGAAGTCTCCTTTCTGGAACATCGCATTAAGCAGGTGGCTTGGGCATCCCAAGATGTGATGTCATGTGTTTTTGTTTCGGAGTTTCGGAGAAAAATGCACTGGGACAGTTGAATAGTGAAAGTGGTAGACGGCCACGTTTTGAAGATACTTCCACTTATGCTCTTAGCATTGACCATCAAGGATTGCTAGCTGCAATGATGATTTGTCATGTTCTTTCATTTCTAATTAAATCACATGGCAAGATTATCCCACGTGATAAGTGCCTAGAACCCCTATTTAACAAAAATATGATAACAGTGCTAACATGCACCAACAGTGCGAGATAAAATATCGGTTTCGTGGACAAACTGGACCAGGTTGCAAGGTGGAACGGGCTTTGTTAACCATTGTTAACCAATTGTCGGATTCGTCGTGGCTCTACAGATGGATATAACATGATATCTAGTGTCGCGATTGGTTTCAAATATCGTCCTTTTGAACCATATTAATCATATTAGTGATAATTCTAATGTGGTTTTAAAAGAAAACAATATATATATATATAGATAGATAGATAGATGGCACAAGTTTTGTTCATGTTTCATTCAACTTTCACCAGACCCCACCGCGACCCAGGTGTACCCCTGATCGCTGCTATCCCCTTTCCCACCAGGGATCTGAACCCGATCCACATATCCATGAACTGCCCATCGATATTTAAAATTTCGACCCCAATTTTGTTGAGTTCTCAAAGTTGTCAATCGCCTTCTACCCTCCGGTAAACTAACATAGCTATTGAAAATGGCCATTTATAGTGGATTTACCCATTAAAAATGGTGATTTTACATAGTTACGTTAGTTTACCAGAGGGTATACCCATTATATACCCATTATATGCCAATGATAGGCCCACTGGAATCGGTCTCAGGAGTTGCACAGTGACCCGCCATCAGTGACCTGGGCCGACCACGACCCGTCATTGAGTGCCGACCCGTGGCCGTGGACGAGGGGATTTCACCAGTGGTTGATTTTCACCATGACTTCAGCTGGATTTAAGCAGCAGAAATGGCGATGTTGCCATGAAAATTAGGATTTCAGAAATCGAAACAGGACTAGCGATGGAACTTCACCCAGCAAAACAGGCCAAAAATGGTTTAACCATTTGGAGTGAACCTGTGGGAATTGGGATTGAACCAGGAAAAACAAAGAATTTTTTCAGCAACAATTCGGAGTTATGATTAAGTGTGATTTATCCATCAAAATTGGAATTTAGCCAGCACAAATGTGGCTCAAACCATTAAGAAAAAGTAAGCATGTGGATTAAGTAGCAAAATTTAGATTTGCCCAAAAATGTGGATTGTTTACTGAATTTTGCAATAAACAACTTGGATTTGGCCCAGAAAAACAGGATTCACCCATCGGATTGGGACAACAATTGAGCAAACCCTTCATTGTGATCACGGGGTACTGATCGGTGCTGATATAGATTTAATCCTGACAACTGGAAGATGTTTGATCAGTACTTGTCACTGCGCAGATACTATAATAACAGTCTGGTCGTTTTACAGGCATGATCCTTAACTGTCACAAACATTCACAGGTGTTAGATGAATTGATGGAACAGATTGCATGCGGTTTTCTCTATGTGGGGATTGTGTGCCCAGCCATGTGATCTGTGTGTTTCTCAGACGGGGTTGGCTCAAATGACTTGGATCTCCTGACAACCTCGGACACGCTGACATCCTGGTATTCCAAGACATCGGTGTTTTATTGTATGTATTTCAATGTATTTCATGTATGTATTTTTTATATTCCAAGTCCAAATGCCCCTAAGAAACGGTAAAAGTGAACTGTGGTGCTTGGAGGGTCAAACGGTTTGTCATAGTGCCTTCCCTTTTTGTTTCGCGCCATAGATCAGAAAATCTCGACAGGTGATGAAGCCAACAGCAGCGTGGTGAACGTGGACACCGTTGAAGAAGTGGATCCTCGCGGCACGGCTGCGTCACAAACGAGTCAACCCGGAGCTGATCTTCACAAGGCGCCGGAAATTGGAACATCCACCAATGGGATTCGCAAGATGATTCCTAAGTGCGTATCATATATATGATATATATATATACATACTGTATATATATATCATATATATATATATATATATCATATATATATATATCATATATATATCATATATATATATATATCATATATATATATATCATATATATATATATATCATATATATATATCATATATATATATTAACATAAAATCAACCAATCAGTTGCAACATACAATATGGTTTTCATGGGATAGAAATTGGGTTTTATTGGATATTCATAAGATACTGTATAACATGAACCAACTTGATACGATTTCTGAGTGTGTCTGAATATCGGATATGTCCCTTGTACATGGCAAGGAACACTAAGGAACATGATGATCAACCGTGGACTGAGGGTACCCAGGTTTTAGACAAACCTTTCTGATTTTTCTATTGCGGTAGCTCGAATTCCAAGAGTTCATGTTTCCTATTCAAATTCAAATGACTATGAAAGGGCATGTGTATATATATATATATATTATGTATTAATATGATTTAATCTGTACATGTACAAACTATTTTCAATCCCAAGTGGGTTGCAGATGGTTGCCTGTGCACCTGGAGCTGTAGAAAACTAGGCTGCGCCGCTGCTGCGCGCAGGTCATGTTGAAGAAATGTGGCAGCTGCTCGGCGTCGAGGGCATCATGACTTCCTGTGAGAGTAATGATATACCCTCTGGTAAACTAACACAACTATGTAAAATCAGCATTCTTAATGGGTAAATCAACTACCATTTTCAATAGCTATGTTTGTTTACCAGAGGGTAGGCTTTGTAAGCCAGCAACATATTCAGAACAAATCCGCTTGTATACATCTGATGATCTGCCCGTGACTTCCAAATTCACTACCAAGACCAGAAAGTTCTGAAAATGTGGATTTATTCGCATTGACACTGCTTGACCTTGCTTGATGCTCTATCACCCGCGGCAACTTGCTTGGACGAGAGACAACCCAACATTTCCCCTGGATCCAAGTACCTTCTTAGGAAGTGTTTGAGGTATTTTTGGGTGTTAACTACTGTGGATCCATAGGGATTATAGTCATTATGGTTGTTCTGTCATCTGGTGTGAATGTTCGGACATGTATCACTTCAGCTAAGTTCCTGACGGCTAGCCTTCCTTCCCAAGGGGTGTTTTGCCGCTAATCTGGATCTGGGCCAGATGCTGGATCTTGGGATGCCAGCCATGACTGGGTAGCAATCATGAGTGTACCTCATATATACGCAAATATGTATATGTATAGAATGCTTACAGTGTATATAGATACATCAAATAATATATATATATACGAATATCTGTATGCACATATGATCTCATTCGTACAATATGTTTTGACACATCCTGACATCAATCATGAAAGCGAACTTGGATGGTCACCCACGGCCAACCAGGTTATGAGAGCGCGTCTCGCCGCTCAGCTGATTCGTACCATACCCTATGGATCCAGCCATAGCTTCCTAAAGGAAGTGTAACTGGAGGTGTTTGGATCCCAATAGGATAATTTGAGTCTTTGATCAGTGGTTTTGTGGGTTGGCTTGTTGAGATATGTTCATGTTCTTTTTGGATCTTTTTTGGAAGGCAACAAATTTGAGGGAAGGTAGGGGTCATGAGAAGCTATTTAATTGAGTCCAGTGTATAAAGGGGCATTAGCAACTGCTTGCAAGTTCCCTGAGCCAACTCATTGCTTCTTGATAGAAACTATTTCGGAAAGCATCGCGCATGGCATAAAGTCAGGTTTGGGATTTGATGCATGGATGCAAACAGATTCAATAGCTCTTGTTTTGTTCGAATGCTTTTGTGACACTGAAGCGGTGAAATCTAGACATATATGTTCAGCATTGCATGGGAAATGCCAGTTGTCCAAGTGGTTAGTTCTGGCAGAATTCGACAGCTAAGTGAACCAGGCTGGACATGGGTCGCTGAAAATGGGTCACTTAACCCATCATCAACAGGTGGACATTTGCCTCAAATCAGAGAACAGATCCGACCCTCGGTCTGTGCGCAAACGTGGGATGAATGGGTCCGAAGCCCAGAAAATAGAAAATCGTTCATCCTTGGGCTCGGCTTAAGATCCGTATTGTCATGGTTTGATAATGTTTGATGTATATATTTAGGGATACTGGTTAAACCCCCAGGTAGAAGTGGTTAACGACAGTTTCCTTTTCCAGGAATCTTTGGTGTTGTGGAAGGGCCACCCAGCTTGAAGTTCGTAATGCTCAGAAAATGGGTATAGCCAAATACAGCCCGCTCATGGTGGCTAGATTCTAGATAGTGGGTCTGGTGTCCAGATAATCACTGCACGATGGACATGTTCTGAGAAACCCTTGGGTGAACTTAAATGAGACTCATCTTTCACCAGCATGGGCACCCCAACTCTGAGGAACGCTGGAATTTCGAGCAGAAAGTGTCAGCAGCTGCTTTACGACCTTGGCGCATTCGCCGTATTTCGATCTCCTGTGGGCCCTGATCATCGCCTCGAATGCGGCCTTTCTGGGTATCCAACTGAACTTCCGGGAGACCAATTTCTTTGTGGCGCCCTGGTGATGCGAGATCTGAGAGGAAATTCGCCAAATAGGGTACTTACATGTATTTACTAGGATGTTTATTATGGTGTGTGTGTGTGTAGATACATATATATATATATTAATTATTAATTATTATTATTATGATAATAATAAAGATATACCCAGGCAGTCTTAAGACAAGGGAAAACTACGACGTTGTCGGAGATCAGATCAAGGTTTTACATCGACGCCACGTATATAGCCATATACATGCATAAGCATACTTATTCACAAGCATCAAGTACCTACAAGTATCATACAATTTGAATCCAACAAGCATACGCCTTTCTCTTCATCTTTCGCCTGACGACACCATGCACCTGACATAACAGATTCTGTATGGGCCAAACCACGATCGACGACATGTTGTTACTGCTGCATGAATGTTTGAATGCATTCTTCGCATTGCAAATCAGACCTCGAACTGTTTCTGCACGATGTCCTTGAGAATTTGTAATCTCGGATGCCTGGCGTTGCACAGTCCCATGTGAATTAACTGTTTGGATTGGATTATGCGCTCCGTGCTGAGAACAGTGAACGTTAATCATGTCTATAGTGGCATTCAGACAATGATCAAATTGCTGAGACGATGTGATAAAGACTTTCATACTAGGAAACCGCCCAAACATGCCCAAACCACAATGGAATAGAAGGAGATTGCAAACCACATTGTAGAAGCACTACAAAACACTTAAGATCTTCAGACATCTTCAAAGCGCCAATGGATTCTGGGGATAAGAACAACAATCTACTAAACAAGCACCTGGACCGAGAGAGGAGAGCTCAGGAGATCCAGATGAACAGGGATGCCATTTTCTATGCAAAGGAAGAGGAGGCAAAGGAATGGAAAAAAAGAAAGCAGGAGGGCAGAATAAGGGCATAGTAGAGGAAGAAGCCCCCTTTGGATTGGATGCCCTCATGTGGAAGCGCAACGGTAAAGTCGCAATTGAAGATGGTGATGATGGGTACGATTGGGGATTTCCTGCCGAAGCTTGGCTTCCAGCGGTTCGAAACTTGACAAGGAGCCCGAGGCAAAGCGACTCCGAAGAGCGGACGAGGAAGAGAAGTCAGAGGCAACACCGACGGAGGTGGTCACCCACTCAGAATCACAAAAATCTGACCCAGGCCGTGGCCCCGTATGGATGGCAACTGGTCAGCCTTGGATGGTAACTAGATGGTGGGACACCAGCAGATACCTCAAGTGAATCAACCTTTGACTCTGCGGGTGAAAGGATGGCAAAAAGAATGATGGAAGTTCAGGTCGTGTCCACAGCAGTCCAAATTGGCGCATATCCGTGCCTGGGCCTGGAGATTCAACAAAGGGAAGAGAACAAGGAACAAACACCAGATGAAATCGCCGAAAGGGGAAAGAAGGCCAGAGCTGATGTGGTCAGAATGAAGAAGATTATCAAGAAGGAAGAGTGTAGGCAAATGTAGTCAGAACGAGCTTGCAGTGGTATAGCTTTCCTACACAATCACATGAGCATCTTGGCACGCAATAAACAATAAATAAAATAGTAACATGGTCAAAGAAAACGTGTCACTGCAGGCTTGCACACATGGCACAAATGACTCGGAAGCGAGCGGAGAAGAAAGAGTGCTACCAGGAAGTTGTCAAACAATAGAATGCCCCTAATCCCTGTGATGGCAATAATTCTGATTTGTCCCATTTCCACGCGCGCCCATATATTTACCTCTATAGTACGCAATCAACATGATATATAACCAAAACATGCTATCACATCATGGCCCTGCTTTCCAACTTTTGTCCCTGAGAGCCTTGTGATGGCATAGGTACGAACTGCGTTTTCTTCCTGGAATGCCCATGCCTGTGCCAGGTCGATGACTCCGGAGACGGATTCTGAGTGGTGTTCTGGTTGAATGACATGTTCTGAAAGGAAAACAAATTCAAGAAACCCAATCGTATCGACATGTATCCACACATGATGCCATTCTTTGATCGTTTGACTGTTCAAAAGTAGACACCAATGCCTGGACAGCCGGAACCTTCTCATCTTGGCTATTGACCAACCGATGCTCGACCCTCTGAGCAAAAAAAACGCTCTAGCCAGAGAAAGTTTCACAAACAAATCAGTGAAGCAGTGAGAAAATTATATGAAATGAGGCATGGCAAGGGAGGTGGGACCTTGAGCAGCAGCTGCATGGCCTGGGAGAGAAACCAAGTGTATTGCATTAGAGATGGTTATTTCTGACGAGTTGATTCTGAGTTGGTGACATCTGTTCAATGCCCTCCGCGTCAGACCATCAACATGACCTGAGGAGTCGGTATCCAACACGTTATCATCATGAATATGTAGCCCTGTCATGCCCTGTCAAACACAACTCCCACACTCCCACATCAGAGTTCCAGACAGGATAGACATAGATGAGCTCCTGAGCACACCCAAAAACCAACGCCCCCTTTTCGTGAGCATGAGACAGCTATGGGACAGATCATGAAACCATCCGAACCATTACCATATAATCAGCGCTTCTGATGATAAGTTTGTTTTACGTATAATATAGGAAATGCAAGCTTTTGTTCTGGATCATGACTTAGCTATGTCGCCGAACTGCTGGGTATGTGTACATATATATATATGTGTGTGTGTTCATACACACAGATGTAACGAACCACAAATATCGGTTTGTCAAAGACATGCTGGAAACTATTGACCAATACATAGGAATTGATGATCAACGATTGATATGTTGAGGCGCCGTATGGTCAGATACGTCACACACACCTGATGCATTGATGGGGAAGAATCGGGATATCACTAAATTTACAGTTGCCCAAGATCAGATATTGATGAATATATCCCCTGGTGTTTGTTGCGTGCGGGTTAATATTTCTTGGTCTAATCCTGGACAAAACGTGGACATTTGACGAAGGATACATTCTCCAGAAAATTGATATTCCTTCCCACGTTTTTTGGACATATGGACGTCTGTAACAAAGAAATCTAACCTCCGGTAATTAATCACGGCAAGGAAAACCCAAACCTTTTATAGATTATTTGCTCTTTGAAACCTCCAAATATAGACGATTTCTCAGCTTGCCACGTTTGAAGACACCAGAGGGTACCTTCCCAAATAGTCAATTTAATGAGAAAAACGTGGATGGGTCGATTGCTCCGAGATTTTCAGCCCCCAGATCTGCCTACTGGGGCCCGCCGGCGGACTCATTGGTTGTTGCAGCAAGGGTGTTCTTTTTACATCCTCTGATCATTGGGGAGTGTTAGAACCATTTGCAGAATTCCGGAAGAAAAAATATCATCCATGTCCAACGTTCAACAACCGAATTAGTTTGTCAATAAGATTTTCCATGGTTCATTGAGTTTAGCGTTTAACGCAATGTTCATCCTCAAAAACACCATGACTATCTGTGCAGCGAAGAAAACCACTTCAGTGCGACACTTGTTCGAAAGTTTTGAATGGATTGACCACGGTCTGCTAGGTTCATTTCATCTATGCGTGCCTGTTTGCACTCGTATCTCGGCATGACAAGTTGCACAAAACACGGCACAGGATCACAGCAGTATGATCTATACGGACCGATACATGGTTGAGTTATGCTGAAATGATATGATGTGTTCCGATCTTTGTTATTGCTGGTTATTTGTTCATTTTGTTTGATTTGTTCCATGTTATCTCTATGTACTATTTCTCGACGCTTACTTGGCGATCTGTCATTTTTCCAAATGCGACAAATCCAAATAATGGAAATCTAACTGTACCTCCAGAATCCTCTAAAGACCCCAATCTATCCTATATATATATATACATATGTCCACTACATCCTTGTTTTTTTTTGTTTTTCCATATATCCCCAGTATAGGTATTTTTTTCAAACAGACCCATGTTATATTGATTATATTGATTATAGTTCAGATATCATATGATATCTCCACCCCTTTAAGAGCCTTTAAGGCTACTTTTCCGGGTGGGGACCATACCAAATTGTAAGATGCATTTTCTTGTGGGACCGAGTATGAGAACGTGTCCAAAAAAAACATGGGTACTGCCATATTTTTACGGATGATGAACAATGTAGTCAACCCAATACCATAAACCTACCACTTGGGGATGGCTTATACCACCCATGAAATGGTGATAATGGGGATGGTGGATGCCCTTGCGCTCCCGGTGCCCTGAAATCTTGACCGGCTATGATTGGAATTGCTATGGTTTTGACTGAAAGTATGGTACCTCAAAATCCTATGCTTTCTCGTCATTTTCCATCTTGAATTTGCAATGATTTGGGAATAAATCCTCCAGTTCCTCACGAAATCCATTGTGTTCCCATAGTTTCCTACGTTGCTCCTCCGTGTTTTCCTACATTTTTCTCCAGTGTTTCCATGTTTTTTCCCACGTGTTTCCCAACATTTTCCCCAGATTTTCCAATGTTTTCCTTAGTTTTCCCACATAGTCCCTTCAATTTCCCATGTTTTCTTCACATTTTCCTATATTTTCCAAGTTTTCCATATTTTCCCATGTTATTCCCCACATTTCCTGCAGGAGTTGCTCTTGCGCGTCGTCTCCGATGGTCCGCGGCGCTACTTTTTGGGCCGCGGCTGGGCCTGGAGCCTTGGCTGTTGAACGGCTTTCTAAGCGGTTTATAAACCACAAAAAATTCTACGTATTTTACCCTATGGTTATATCCCAACTTTAATATGTTTTTTGTAGACATATGTAGAAGCGATGGTTTATAAATTATGGTTTATGATGGATTTAATTACAGACATAGACATATGATATAACTATGCTCTATAGAAAGAAACATGGGTTAATTAGGTGAAAATTATATGGTTTAAGTGGGTGAAAATCCTATTGCTCATAGATATATATATATATGATAAGGTTGGAACCTCCCGCAGACCGGAAAGCACCCAGACACAGCTGGAAGCCCATTATGGTGGTTTCCTGAGTCATGAGTCATGACCACGACTTAGTATTGAAACCTGTGGTGACTTGGGGTTCCTTTCGGTGAAACAGATATACTTCACCCAGAAACCCTTGCATAGATCTACGAATCTACTATAGATAGATATCATAAACTATTTAGTGAATACACCAACTACATATATATATATATAGAGAGATATATAGATCTCTATCCATCTAGCGTTTATAGTCCTATGATTTTGATGGTGTGTAAGCCCACTATAGTTTGATATAAATTACCTATATATATTATATAGCTATAGTTATATCCCAACTTTAGTATGGCTTATGGTAGACGCACCTAGATATGGTAGATATGACTCTAGATATATGATTTACCTATGCTGTATATACATATATAAGCTGCGGTTAACTGGTTAACTATATAAGTACGTAAATAAATATAGCTCATTGGGTTATAAAGTTAATATAGTGACAACATGTTATAACTACAGTCAGTGAGTTTCTAACTATCTTCCAAAAACCATAAAAACCAACTAACTAAGTTATGGCTAAAGTTTATGGTAGATGATTTGCCTACTAAAAAGTGTGATGTTCCCATAGCTATGTGAAATTGACAGATGGTATAGTAACTGTGATTAATGGATGGTTTGTAAGTATGATTTTGGTCGATATAACCATAAATATAACTAGGATAGATGTATATAGGTGATGGTTTGTGGCTTTATATGGTTCAATTTAACTAATTTGGGGTATAAACCCCTTGGCTATATGTTTATTTGCCCACTTTTAACTGGAACTAATTTGGTAACTAGTATAGCTGCTGGACTTTTAAGGGTTTATGCTTGGAATATAAAATCGTCCGCTACTCGAATCAAATGAATGGAATTAAACCTCCACAAGTTGGGAAATAAGCCCTATAACTACAACGACTTGTCTCTGGATGTGACAATACGTGCATCCAATCTAATGGGAATTCATGGGTATATCATGGAATTATACAATTTAATTGGTTCAGAATAGGATTCAATGGGGACACAATGAAATATAATCTACTTGGGGGTGCAGTTGGGGTTATGTTTACGGGTATAGTTTTTAGATGTTAAACCCCTATAAGTTGGGAAATAACACCTATTTTTAACATGTTTTAACTGCATGCTCAATGTTCAGTATAACCAGCTACAACTGTTGGAACAAATAGGTTAATCACTAAAACATGTTTATAGATAGATAGATGGATAGATAGATTAGATTAGATTAGATTAGATTAAGTTAGATTAGATTAGATTAGATTAAGTTAGATTAGATTAGATTAGATTAATACTGATTAGATTAATACTGATTAGATTAATACTGATTAGATTGGATTAGGTTAGGTCAGATTAGATTAGATAGATAGATAGCTAGATAGCTAGATAGCTAGATAGCTAGCTAGGGTTCATGGACGTTTATCGTACACATATCTTATAGCTATAGTCAATGGTAAAATCACCGCGCCTTTTGTGGATTTGATGCGGCCGTTGTGAATGATCCTGATAGAATTTCGGAGCATCCCTCTGCTCATTGGGATTTACAGTATGGGCATTTGCATGAGCCCAAAAATAAACGGGATGTGTTAGGATGCCAATCAGTGGGATCCATGTGGGGGTCAATGGAGGGATTGACCCAATAAGTCAGTTCAATCAGCAGCGATTTTTTGGTGATTTTTGGACAATACGGGTTGTTCTACCTAAAATGTTGGTAGACCTTCAGGGTAAACAGCAGTTCACCCTCAAATTGGACAATTCAAACACTGCCAAGATGTGGGTCACCTCGGCCGTGAAATTTGATACGCAACCCAGAAGAGGGGCTGTGTAGCAGCAATAAACTGGGCTATCAACAGCATGAACTGGGGGATATCAGCTACCAATAAAATTAGTTAGAATTCAAAATGGCAAACCACCCCCAATGACAACCTAGAAATGGATGTAAACCATCCCGATGTTTTGAAACTGGTTTACTACATAGCCGCTATGACATAGTCTTTTTGGAAGCGTTGGAGTTAACGGGACAGGGTTGCTCCAAGCTATTGCGAGTCCTGATTCCTACAAGGAGGGGGAAAAACTTCTGGTTTCACCACTTGAAATTGCCAAGTGTCCCGTTCCTTGTAGCATGTTGGGAGCAAATATATCGATGTTTTGTGTGAATTATTGTCCAGTTGCCCGGATATACTACGTGGTTCCACTAAGAGAGCTCCGGGGATTCTCATGATGTATCGTGGGAAATCATATTGAAAACTCTCAACTATTGTCGATTCTCAACAAGTGCCCTCTGTTTTGTTTACATCACTCTGGGAAATCACCATCTTTGATAATAGGTAAATCAAGTGTACATCATACAAATGACAAATTTTCTATAGCTATATTAGCCCAGAAATCCATGAAAAATGATTGAAGTGACTTCAGTGGATGCACCTTTCAGGCTGCCTTGATAAAAGGGACCATTTTTGATGGGAAACAGGCATCACTGACAGGGTTTAGGCATAGCATAGGACAACTAAAATTCACTGAAAATAGATGTGGACATGTCGAAGTTGTCGCTCAGCTCATGTTCTCATGGGCCCAACATGAATGGTCACCGTGGCATTATGGAGGAATTCTCAACATGTTACCAGATGATTGAGCTGGTTTTGGGCCATGCAACTCCATGGCCGCCAGGTTTTTCTCCATTCACAAACAGAAAGTTTATGGTGCATTTCTATTTCAATTTTAGGCGAGCTTTCCACTTTTGCTGTGATGTTTTTTCTTTTTGTGGTCAGAGATTCTGCGATTGGAGTGATACCTCGCCAACAGATGGTTTACTATATGCAGTTGGTATATAGCAAATATTTAGATATACATGATGGTTCCCAGCCATTCCCTTAGACTTTGAGCTTTTTTGGGGATCATGGTAGTTTATACCTGATGTAGAAGTTAAACTTTTACTCGGGGAGCTGCAAACCAACCAGTATTATATATTATATATTGATATAACTATATGTATGTATATATATATATACATATACAGATATATATATATATATGAGTTATACATATATACATATAGATATATTATATATACATATATAAATATTATATATATACATACATATTATATTATATTATATATATACATACATACATATTATATATATACATATGTGTATACATACGTATTATATATATGTGTGTACATACATATTATATACACTGAGGTTTTAGATGGTTTGATAAATCTAGTGCGGTAAATCCAACAAGAATCCCCCAATTCGGGATGATGGACAATCCATCACCAGTGATGGTGTCGACCTGGACCAGGAATTGGTTGGACGTGCTGGTGGTTTCTGCTGCGGCTCGTTCGGAACATTTCTCCAAGGTGCAAAACTTGTGCCAAGTGACTTTAAAACATGTAATTTCGGCTCAAAACAAAGAAATGAGGACAAGTCAAAACCATTCAAAACCTTGTAGCCCTGGTGAAACATCAAAATATCTTGTAAAGAGGATTTTCCTGCAACCTTCAGGAGACGTTTCTTATCTATCTTTTAGAGACTGGCTCAGCATTCCAGACCTCTGGCACACCCCTGGTTTTAAAGTGGCCATAGTAAAACTGCAGGAGAATAGTCACAGAAAACACTGGGAAAGCCTTGCTAGGGTATCAGTTCATAGATGTTCATAGTTCAATGTTCACCAGTAAAAGTGCCTAAGACATGGGTGAATATCATTCTAGTCATCCCCAACCTTGGATAGGTAGTTTAATCCTGTAGTGTTTTGCTATATATATAATAGCCAGCAAAATATTATTTGTTTGTGGACTACCAATGATTGACCACAATAGTAAATAGTAAGCTAAACCATATTATCTCCCATTATAATAGTACTCCATATTAAAGTAACCATATTATAATCCACTATACTGTAACTGGTTCTTGTTTTGCCTCCAAAATTCGTCGTGCAGCGGTTCAACCGGTTCCGGCGCTGAGGCGTGGATCGATATCATTCTGGAAGTCTTGGGATCAAGCGCGCCTTGGTGGCTGGTACCTAGCTGGCCTAGCTGGCCTAGCTGGAACTTATGGATGTGCATCCTCCCAGTCATATGGCATATCTAGGATAATTGTGGTCGGATATTACCGGACCTGGTAGGATGTTTTGGAATGCTATAGGACGGTGTACGATGTTCTAGGATGTTACAGAATGTTATAGGATGTTATAGGACCTGATATGCCCTTTTTGACCCGTCACGAGAATCCATGGAACTTTCGGTGGGGTTTTGAAGAAGGACCCTTTAAAATAAAAGGCACCGCAGTGCGGAGAAGTTGGTCAGAACACTACATCTTAAAATGTTGGCTTCCACTGAAGTTCCACTTCACGTTAATTGAGAGAGGCATTGAATCAAATTGAACAGAATATCTATATATATATATCTCTCTCTCTCTCTCTCTCCCTTTGAATGTGCATATTAATATTGGTTTCCGACTGGGATAGTCCAAGTTGGGTGCATCTCCGATGGCGTCTGAATGTTACAGTCCCATCCTGCTTTGTACTCAAAGAGCCGGTGTCTGCATGCGGTACACAGGGGAACCACAGCGGTGCAGCCCTGTGGCAGGTGCTGTACAAAACAACCCTTTGAGGCTGGATAACAGCGGTCGTGCAGTGATGTCCGCCCGTCTCTGCTCGGTACGCCAAAGACGGTCACGTCTACACTTCATTAGAAGAAGAAGAAGAAGAAGTATGAGCAGCTGCTGCCCTACGATTGCCATCAGCTGCAAAGAGTGCCGCGTCAGCGCGCAGCGCCGTGTACATTTCATTGGCTCATGCCATGTGTCCACAGGAAATCTTGCATCTCACACATGAGGGCCACAGCACATGCGGAGCCTATGTCAGCGTCCGCTATTTGATACTGATGGGATGCAAACATCATGGCACATCACAGCCAAGCATTTGTAGCATTTGCTAACAAACATGGGAATCCCTATGTCCCCCCAGAGTGAAGGTAAACACCGCAAGCACCTTCTACGTGTTTCTGAAGTGCAATGGATATGTGCCTAAGCACCGCCAGCTCAAGCCTGTCACTCGCAGGGATCAGCCGTCTCAGCCATACTACTGTAACATACTGTAACTGGAAAGGCCTGTGCCAGTGAGTCCAAGGGAGGTATAGCCACAACATGCCATAACCCGTCCCGGGCCATGCTTTCCGCATGCTTTCCCCAATGGAGAGCTTCCAAGGACAAAACGGACGTGAATTCGAGTGTCCGGGTGTTGAGACTCTTCCGAGTGTCTCGCTTGCTGCGGATCGTCAAAACCATTTGGATCGTGAGATGCTCGGAGATGTTTGTTTTGCGTGACATGCTGGAGACACATGAAAGGGTTTGAAATCGGATGTGAAAGGTTCATACATTCCTTGTGGGTTCAATGTCATCCGGTTCGGGGACGGTATAAAGCCAATACCTATGATGAGGATGTTATATTGTACCCCGCTCTGTCGCAACCGGAAGGGTCAGATGTGGTTGGCTGTGGGTTGAAGCCGAAAACAAGCAGGACCTAGAACCTGATGACCAACGGTACAGTTGGCTGTTGCTTTAAGATGCAGGATGCTTTAGGGATGTTTTTCTCACGGTGGGCCTCTGGGATTGTCCAAGCACCAAGCATAAAACCGGGTACCTCAATGGTGACCAGGGGGATTCATACCGGATTCAGTGCGGTGCACCAGAAAGTCTTTCTGAAAGCCTCCTCTTACCGAGTCAGGGCTCCACGCAATCTCCTGGTGGGTAGAATTCTTCGTCACCCAGGTGGTCTCTCCTCACAGCCGGACTTGAAACCTATGGCTAGCTCGCCAGCTTACTGGGCCCCACGGACCATGCCGGATAAATTGTCAGATAGAACATCAGAATATGTTTCAGGTAAAATGCCACAAAAAAACAGAAAAATGACAAGTAGAATGTGAGGTAGAGTGTCAAATATATACATCAACATCAAATAAAATGTCAGAATGGTCTGGATCACTGGAAGAAAGTGCTTTTCTGTTTGTGTTTTTAAATCATAGACCTATTTCTTCCCATCCCTTTGCTTCCAGCGATTCACCCCAATTGACGGATGTTTGTGGAGTAGGTAGTGACACAGTGGCACATGGGGCCATAGATATCCTTTCCCACCTGGCTAGAAGTCCAAGACGACCCTGAGTTGACTTTCGTGTTTCAATCCGGCGACCAGAAAAGTATTATACCATAATATACCAACCACCCAAAACAGGTAGAAATTTGTAAAATCCTATACAAAAATGTCACAAATTGGACCTTCTCTATTTGGGGGTTACATGGGGTTACTATATGTAAGTATATAGTATATACTTATTTATATTTAGCTATTTATATGTATTAGTTATGTATGTGTATATATATATATATATACATATATTTTTTATTATTCTATATATATATATACACAACAGCTATCACCAGCTCCTGTTTTTCCCGGGCATAATTCCAGGGCGAAACGACCCAGGATTTGTGGGCGCCTTGAGGACATTGGTGTCCTCCCTGGTTGACACCTTGCGCCTTGCTGTGGTCCCGGTGTGACCAGAGCATTTTTGTCAGTAAGGAAAATGTGCAAAAGAAACACTTGGGAGTTGTAAAATGTAAACTTGGTGAGCCGACTGATGTTTGCTTCAACATGGGAAAATGAGCTGTGGTGAAATGTTCACGTACATAACATGACTGTCCCTGCTTCTTGAAAGGTATCCAGGCATCGAGAAAAATTGGCCATCAAGTCGCCAAGATGAGTTTGTTAGATTTTTGACACCAACCGCAGAGTTCTTGGAAGCAATCTTGACAATCAGCAGGGTGGCTGTCAGGTCTTCTGATTATGTTTTGACCTATTGCCCTGGCCTAACCTGAAAACTCAGACTTCGGCCCCCAGAACTTGAACGATATCCCTTGCTCAACTTGCCTTGGCGGAGAACCTCCACCATATTTGGGTAATGTTAATGGAGGAATCCAATAGTCCAGTTCTTGTCCTTGGGTTCTTATCCTTGCGCTTCACAGAGCTTCAGTGATTGAAATGCGTTGGCTTGTGAGTTCATGTTTCATCTATACTATATACCTAGAGCCTCCAACTACCCAAAAACATGCAATCGTATGAAAGCTACCATTTGGACAGGTGCTTGGAGGGTGTAGGTGTTTTTCTTGCCGTGCAGTCATGAGGATCATTCGGGTTACTATTCCAGGAACCGGTCAAATCTCTGGTTTTCTGCGACCCCGGTGATTAAAAGGTGATTAATAACTCTAAGTACCCTGGTGTACCCTGTATGACAGATGGTGATTAAAAGTAGCTTTCTGCAATTGGCGTAGTTTCAGCACGCATCCGTCTTTGTAAACATTCCTGCCAGCAATGGTTGTGTATAGTAATTGGTGGTGATTCCAATATCCTTCACAGACCCTGTTTTTGACCATCACCTCTGAAAAAAAACCTGACTGACGCGGATTGGCCCTGGTATCAGGAAGCCACTCTTCTGGGCCATGGTGCTTCTTTTTATCATCATTTATATTGCAGGAGACGTCGCATCTGTGAATCCATCACGTCATCTAGATTCTAGGTATATGTATTATATATATATATATATATGTGTGTGTGTGTGATATGTATGTATATATATATATATGTTTTATATGTGATATATGTGTGTATATATAGTGTGTTTGATTGGTGTTTGAACAACCCAGCCAAAACAATTGTTGAAATCAAGGCGAGTCACAACAGAGATGACTAACTGACTCCAATTGCTTAGCACATAGCACACAATGTCATGCTGGTTGTGGGCACGTTGGGGTTTGAGCCAAACCCAGTTTTCTGGTTCGTGGTTGAAGATATTTATTGGTGGGTTGAGCCTCCAAGACCGCACTATGTATCCAATAGAGCAAGATTCTGCACACTTTTTCCTCCCATTGTGGTAGGTGGATGTAGGCGGGTGGTTCCCACAAGATGGAGCTGGAACCATCCGTGGGGCAAATCAATTCCTGTGATGTGAGCCCTGCATCGGAATTTAAGACTTGGGAAGAGAAAGGTTAGCTCAATTTAGTCATTTCGATGGGCATTTATCCAAGTGTGGAATGTCACTTGAATTGCATACACAGTGAGCATCCCATGTGTCATACGCCATCGGAGCCAGAGACACTGCATCCAGTATCTGGGATTCTATGCCAATTCTATGCCGTACATCCCCCGAGCCGTGCGAGTACCTTGTGAGCACCGCTGGTGCAAAGCTGGTTACACCCGGTTTTTTTAAGACAGAGGCAAAAGCACTTGGAGGTGACAACTGCAGTGAAACTCAGTCAAGATTGAAATGCAGTCTCTGAGTGAACAAGGAAGGCCAAGTGTCCCCAGCTCGATCTCACAGCGATCCAGCCCCTTTGATCCAATCCCAGAGGGCAACGTGCAGGAAGATGATTGTTCATATCACCAGTGCTGGTGGCAAAACCACTGCTTATCATATCCTGTGCTTTTTTCTTGACAGCACTACTTCTGCTGGTATGTTTCTCAATGTTGGCTTTTCCTTTCCCAATGACCATCAATGAGTCTCGGCGCTCCGGGCTTGTGCAACCTACCCATGTTGTTGCAGTTGAAGCTCCCTCTGACATATCGATTTTTTGGATCTTCTGTAAACATCAGATTCTTGGGGATATAAACCAACAAAACAGTGGTTTAGGCTCAGGCGCCGCCGTTCGCCCAAACTCTGAACTGTCCCAACTTACCCATGTTCCCACATTAAGCTTCTGCACCCATTGAAGATCTTCAATAGGGATTAATTCCCCCATATAAGCCTGAGTGTGTCATGCCATTGTTCTATGTGGAGGAAACCGAAGATGCTTAAAAAGAGCTCAAACAGGGGTTTTGGAAAACGAGTTTTCGAGGACCCTTGCAGCAGTCACAAATCCAAAAGCCGTTTACGATCTCCAACAAAACCATTTGAAGATATGTTGCTACAGTCATTTTGTACGGGAATTTCCACGGTTTTGGCTCTTCGTCGCGACGTCATGAATTGCTTTCCGGGCAAATGGCGGCTGGCCGGTGGTTCACCATGACTAATTGCTATTCAGGTGATTGAATCTTAAGAAGGGGCCCCCCTCCCCATCTTCCCGCGCCCCTCTTTTGCGTTAGCGGCACAGGAGTTCTATTTACAGATGTGGTCCTGGAGCACAAAGAAAACCATGCCCTGCGGACAAAACAGAAAAGGGGCAGGGCGAGTTTTGAGTTTCTAATCGATGACCTTTTGGATCTAATCAAACATGGCAATGAAAATCCCCCATAAAGAAGACAGTTTCCTACTTACATCCCCAACCTTGGATAGTTTAATCAGCTTCATCCTTTAGTTAAACTGCTGTGGAAAATAACCATAACCATCAAAAGTGTTGCTGTGGAAAATAACCATAACCAGCAAAAGTGTTTTTTTGACCAAAGATTGACCATGCTTGCCCATCTTTAAGGGGAATTTCCTATGGCTGGTGTTTGACAGGGGCCATTGGTCGGATCCCCCCGTGCCGACCAAGCGATATGTATTGATGGTATTGTTCTTGTTGATGGATTATGGTGGAAAAAAATGCATTGTTGATTATGGTGGAACAACAGTCCACAATAATCATCAATCATCTATTGGTTAGTTGTTGACACAATGTGGCTTTGTCCAAAGTTGATAGCCCAATTTTATGGTCTGTTGATGGAGAAACTTGGAAAATGATCAACTTTCCAATTCTGCACCAAATTTCTATGACAGCCCCTGAACTTTATCTCGGGCAGAAGTATCCGTGGCTGGGAGACCTGGTGAAGTTCTCACTTGAGAAAATCATTGATCTGTGACAGAAATATCCTACAAATCCTTTAAAAGTTAAGCGCAGTAAAAGAGGTTCGATGGGGTTCAGTCACTGCAAAGACATGCTTGGAAAATGCGTGATTTTATTCTCTTGCAAGGAAATTCCAAAGACGCTTTATTGATGGGAAGGAGGGTGGTGATCTTAAATCTTTTATTTCCCTAGTCACTGGTCAGAACCAAAGACCCCACAAGAGGCCGAGAAATCCTCCACCCTTGATCTTCACCCAACTGCTACACCAAATGGACAACTGTTTGCGTGTCCTTGTGACTTACCACAACGAGAAATTATGGCACTGAACTGCCGAAAAGTGCTTTGAATACCAAGGGATGTTGAAGCAACGAGCACTGTAGAACTGCAATCTTCGGGTACCTAGGAGCAAGATGCCAATGCTACTCGCTTCTTTGGCTCCTTGTCGGTTTCCATCGAGACCCTGTCGCTGGGCTGTGCCGGAAAGTGTCATGTGAGTCCCAGAATGATCCAAAGGTTTTGATCCCAAGCAGGTATGGGATGCTTTGAGCTTTGTGACTGCGATCTGTTGGAGCCATTTTCCAAACTCCAACTGTTTGCCCTTGTCCAACATGCATTTTGTTTGATGCGTTTTTTTTCGCAATGCTAATTGAATGTGTCTTCACTTTCAGAAGCTACGAGCCAGTCCCATGCAGCCTATTGGGGGAAGCTGCTCTCCTGTTCTCCCAATGACTTCAGCTTGAATTCAGTAAGGAATTTAACAGTAACCGAGGTAGCCGCAGTGAGACCCGACAGGAATTCCAATTCTATCCAATTCTTATCTACGCCATTCCGATTTACTGTAAGTGTATTGTGGCTCCTGCAATCCAAGCCCCAGGCCAGGTCGGTTCCAAGTAGTTTCGATGTTCCCAAGAAGAGATGACCCAGGCAAGGTGAATCAGTAGGCAGATGTTCCTATTGCTTCATCTTCCAACGTTTGTTTTCCTTTAGATTCTTTAGATATCCCTATGAATGAACCATCATGAACCTCTTTGAGCTGCTTCAGGTGTATATTTTGATGGTTGAAACGAACCCCGCCTTTTTTCGAAAGCATTATCCCATGTAATAATGTGTCACTGCAACGTTTTAGAGGCCAACCAGATTATCCGTACTCGTACGGATAGATTCAGAACCATAGACTAGTTCAATATGATTTTACAAACAATGTAATATATTCATATATAATTATTTACATATATACATATATATATACATCTCTTTGACAACTTTTTGCCAAAATTATAGCAGTTTTGATATACGAGTTTTCATAAGCTAGTTTGATAAACTATATAGTTGTTCATTCATGGTTGTCTTCATGGTCTTAAACCGGCTGGTCTATTTATTTCCAGGCATGGAGATCATGTCGAGTCCAGCCATGGTGGGATGCGGGGATAAGCTGATAAGTTCAGCTTCAAAGGTGGGGCCTTTTGGGCTATATAAGCTATACATTGGATTCATTGGATGGTTATGTTGTGCTTCGATTGGTTGATCCGGTTGATCCCATCCAATGTTCAGTTCGTTGGTGCAGGCTGCATGCATCGGTTTTTCCGAGGGGCTGTTAAGATCTGTCAAGTATCTAAGTGTCCCAAAGGCGAATGTCAAATTCAGATGTTTCTTGGCACCAGTGTTCCTTGTCTTTGTTCGTATGCTTGTGCGCTTTTGAACGGCCCATTTGCATCCATTTGCTACACATTTAGCTGGGATTGGCCCATGGATCGGAATGAAACACCGGCTCGGGACTCAAACCACGGGATTCCTTGCGGTGAAAAATGTTGATTTCTTGCTTGAAAACGACTATGACCCAATTCTGGTGCCTTTGAATTGGGTCACCAATTTCAGGAGTTGACTTCTTTAATTTTTTTTTGATGGGCCAAATGATGGTATCTTCTATGGGTCTTTCCAGAAATGGTTGGTTCACATATCTTCGCTCCATCGAAGCTCGTCCAGGTTTCGCTCCATCTCTGGAGGCTACGACTGGGCCGGAGCGGCAGATGCCTTGAGACCCTTGGGTGAGGCGGGGAGAGATGGAGATGGGGCACCCATTTCTACATCTATAATATTAATATAGGTATAATATGGTATAATATGTGTCTTAAATGTTGATATGTCTATACTATATATTAGTATAGGTAATATATTTTAGTATAGGTATAATGTCTAATATTGATATATTGATGGTAAAATATGTATAATACATATAGATCCATTGATAATATAGGTGTATATATATATACCGATGCCAATAATGTGTAATTTACATACCAGTAGTTCCGGCACAAGGCGGTGGCGGAAGTTTCAAAGATAAGACACTATAAGAGAGGTGAGTCGCTGTGATGCATGGATGGCAGAGAAAACTCACTGATCGATCGAAAGGTGGCTGAGGCGCTGAGTCTCTCTCTCTCTCTCTCTCTCTGTCACCTTCTCTCTGTGTCTGTCTATCTGTCTATCTGTCTATATCTTATGTAGTGTAGTTATAGTTCTAGTGTAGTTGTAGTTGTAGCTGTAGTGTAGTTAGTTGTAGTTGTAGTGTAGTTAGTTGTAGTTGTAGCTGTAGTTGTAGTTGTAGCTCAGAGCAGTGTAGTCTAGCGTAGTGCAGTGTAGTGTAGTTGTAGTTGTAGTCTAGTGTAGTTGTAGTTGTGGTTCTAGTTGCAGTTGCAGTTGTAGTGGTAATTGTCGTGAAGTTTCGTGTAGTGTAATTAGCGTACTTGTAGTATTTGTAGTCTGCTGTAGTGTATTGTAATCGTAGTCGTGGTTGTAGTATTTGCGTGCACGTTTTCAACATCTGAACGTCCAAAAGTGGTCCGAGACCGTCAGTGTTTATTACTTTTGACTTCCAAATGTGCTTCGTGCCACAACGGCGTGCACTTTTCCACATCTCAACATCCAAAAGTGCTCCAAACCCGGCAGATTTTCATAGTTTTTGACACTTTTGACTTCCAAATGTGCTTGGCGCCACAAAAGTGTGCTTTTTTTCAACCTCTCAACTTCCAAAAGTGCTCCGAGCACGAGGTCCTTTGCGCATTTTGACTTGGAAATGCGCTTCGCGCGCCACAATGGCATGCACTTTCGCAACCTCTCCACTCCCAAAAGTGCCCTGAACCCATTAGTTTTTAACACTTTTGGCTTCGAAATGTGCTTCGCGCCACAGCGGCGTGCAGTTGTTCAAGATCTCAACTGGCAAAATAGCTCCGAACGTGAGGTGTTTTTAGCCTTTGACTTCGAAATCTGCTTCGCGCCACAAAGGCGTGCAATTTTTCATCTCTCGTCTTCCCAGATGGCTCCGCGCCCGCCGCTTTAGCAACTACTTTTTGACCCTCCGGAGCCACAAAACATGGGAAAAACACAGTGTTTTGCGATTTTGCTACCTTTTCGCGCACCTTGATCCTCTTTCTTCTGCAATTTTCTTCTCTGATCTTCTCTCTTCTTCCTTTCTCTTCTCGGACTGCTCTCCCCGCTGTTGCTGCATCTGTCCATATTGTCGAAAGATAGACTTCTAAATTTCCGTCGGACATAGGTATTTTGGCAAGATACTTTAGTACTTGAATCTTTTCCTACCAATGCTAAAAAAGGTACAAACCAGCAAAAAAAAACTATGTTGCATTTTTGACAGGTATCTAAGACTCACTTTGAACTTGGAGATCAAAAAAATGTATGATTGTATAATCATTGTACATCCATTGATGGTATTTTATTATATGTAGCAATTCTACTTGGACAAACATCATCTATTTCATAGGGTTTTGATGGTATAATCTTTTCAAAAAACATATATATTTACCAACAGTGTATAACCTGTGACGGTGGATTCTCCAAACAATTCGTGGAACATCGAACATGAACATCACCAGAGTAACATCACACAAGTTTGAGTGAGTCTGAAAATCAGGTATGCCCCCGATGTATGGCAAGTTTATTGGAGAAAATTATGATCCTGTCAAATGGGTGATCATCAGCAGGAACCGCTTGATTTGACTACCATGCGCAACTTACAAGGCTTGGGGAGCGCTGATGATACACAAGAATGTAAGAAGTGCTGACCCACACGTACCCATTTTGGCTACACCTCTAGGTTAGCTCGCTTTTGGTTTAGCCCTGGAGCATCCGGTCAAACTTGGATGTGAGGTATCCTCCCCCCTCTCTTCAGGAGCATTCCCTCCATTGAAAGTGTTGGGTTGAGTTAGCTGGCACTGTATGGGAGAGACTGACGGTGGTGAATCCCAGCAATATACCAGTAGAAGTAGAAGCCAGTAGTAGCCGCAGACTTCCCGGTGTCAGGTCAGGTGTGACTCCCCATTTGTGATGTCAGGTTTGGGTCTTGCTCTTTCAAATCTACATTGCAGCTTGGCCCCAGATGTGAACATTCAGCCAGCTTGGTCATGTTTGTTCTAGCGGGTGGAAAACGGCGCGTGCATATAGCTGTAACCTTTTTTGAAGATGTACATGTTCCAACGTTGAAAGTGGAGTTGGGTGGGGTGGAGTGGGGCAAGAACGTTCAAGCTATTGCGGGACAGCCGTAAGTACCTTGGTAACACATGGTGCACCTTGCTACCCCAAACTAACATATGAAAACAATGCAGGTCACGAAGCTTCCAATCATAGCAAGACTTTTTCTGGCATAAAGAAGAAAAATGGAGCATATTCCTGGCCCACAGAGGTGGATGGCATGTGGAACATGTTCGAAAATTCCATCTCAAGTTCTTTGCGCACCCACAAAATGGTGCTGTCAATTCTTACTTGCTTCAGGGATTCGAATTTGGCAATGGAGATGGACAATAGAACTCCCAAAGATTACTTGAGTCTCACAGGACATGCCCTAAGCGAACGCTTGGATGGACCCTGGCCGAAGTGAAAACTGACCACCGTTTTAAGAACAGAAAGCCCTGCAAATACCACTTTCCCAGGCACAACCCAGAACAATTTCCATGATAAAATGAGCACGACGCCCCAACGCCAAGCACAAAGGAAAAACGCACTCAGCCACTAGCGCGGTTCCCCACCCGCCTGGGTGTTTGTGTGGCCAACCTTCTTTAAAGGGCCACAAGGGTACAGAGTACATGTTCACATGTTGTTCTTGTTCTTGTTCTTGTTCTTCTTGTTGTTCTTGTTCTTGTTCTTGTTCTTGTTCTTCTTGTTGTTGTTGTTGCTGTTGTTGTTGTTGCTGTCGTTGTTGTTGCTGCTGCTGCTGGTTTGTTTGTTTGCTTGCTTGCTTGTTTGCTTGTCTGTTGTGTTGTGTTTGTTTGTTGTGTGTGTTTGTTGTGTTTGTTTGTGTGTTGTGTTGTGTTGTGTTGTGTTGTGGTTGTGGTTGTGGTTGTGGTTGTGGTTGTTGTTGTTTGTTGTTTGTTGTTTGTTGTTTGTTGGTTGTTGTTGTTGTTGTTGTTGCTGTTGTTGTTGTTGCTGTTGTTGTTTTTGTTGCTGTTGTTGTTGTTGCTGTTGTTGTTTTTGTTGTTGTTGTTGCTGTTGCTGTTGTTGCTGTTGTTGTTGCTGTTGCTGTTGCTGTTGTTGTTGCTGTTGTTGTTGCTGTTTTTGTTGCTGTTGTTGTTATGTTGGTGTGTTGGTGTTGGTGTTGTTGTTGTTGTTGTTGTGGTGGTGGTGGTGGTGGTGGGTGTTGTTGTTGCTGTTGTTGTTGTTGTGGGATGTGCCTCACGCTTTCTCAATGTTCACAGGACCTGCTTGAAAGATACCCATCAAAGTCTGGAAGGGTAGAATCGAAAATGCTGCTTGGGATTTGTTTAGTGGTGTAGAATTTGTCACTGTTGTCATTTGATGTCATCATGTGGTAGAAGTTGTCAAATGCTGTCATCATTTGGTAGAAGCTGCCATCGTTTGGTAGAAGCTGGCTGCAGTTTATAGAGGAAGTCTCGCACGAAATGCGTTTTTGAAAGATAGTGTATGCGCGAAACCGTACGGTTTTCGGGACAAACCGTACCTCGGAAGATGGACGGGGAAGGTCTGCCGCGCGGCGGCTGCGAGATGGTCTCGGCTGTGGTCCTATCATTCTCGGATCGTCCCAAGAGTGGAACTGACGTTCCAAAGCCTTACTTAAGTAATTGTCAATAATTATTTATGAATCGAATTGTATTTTTAATCTTTATTCATGACTTAGTTTTTAGTTAATGAAGATATGAACATTCACCAACAGGAACGTTGTGGAGGCAACAGAAATTTAACTTTTCCTTTGCTGGTGCAATTATCAACATGATATTGGAAATGTTGCAATTCAGTTTTCCTTGTGAGCTGTATCCAGCTAAATCACTTAGAATACTCGGTTTTTTCACAACAGACTTAATTAACGCTGATGTTTCAAGGAAGACATGCTTTGGAAGAGAGAGATATGTTTTACTTCAAGGTATTGTCAAAATATTTTACATAAAAATGATGGCTGCCGAAAGAAACATTGGAAATACATGTAAAATGTTATTTAGCGTTTTTTGTAGTTCATTGGTTAATTAGTTAGTGAATGTTCGCCTGACAATGACCCTTAGATTTAGCATTGTGTTGCGTTTAACCTGTCCGGTGATGCTTGTGGACACTGGACCGATGTTGTGCACATGCTTGCGGCTATGAAAAAAAACGGCTCTAGTGGAACTATTGAATCTATGACTGGCCTTCGTCCACATCATGACGATCAATCCCAACCTAGGCATGTCCCACTTTGTTCGTATTGCCAAGTAGTGCCATCTTGCGACCACGAGATCTGGACATGCCCAAATGTCCCAAACCCTGAGCAGCGGCCAGCCAAGCCCTGCCCCCTGCAAGCACGTTTGAGATGGCCAAGTACTGAAACGAATAATGGTGACGCCGTCCTTGCATGGCAGTGACAGGTGATAAAATGTCAACTCAATCATCGCTATAAGCCCCCGACCTCCGGATCTTAAGTTTGACTATTTCACCTCGCCTGAATTAATCGACTGCTGTGTCATTTTGTTTTTCTTTACCTTGGCAGTGTCAAAATGCCTGAGCCATGTTTTTATGCTATAGTCAGTGTATCCATCCTGGATCAGTACATTTGTTTTTGGGTTTCTTCACTTCCTGGCCTTTTTGTGGGCCTACTACAGAGCGGTGTTACGAGTGGGCACCTGTCTACATCAATGCAATCATCGCAACCTAGGCATACTGCTGGTGCTAAGGCTACTGCTCGTTTGCTGGGTTGCTGTGGATTCCTCCTTCCTACTCAGCTTTATTTTCTCAAGCAATTTGCCCTCCCTAAAGCCAACTTTGGTTGGGTTGCTCGTGGTCCCACCTGGACTGTCGCTAGCTCTCTCTGCTCTCTGGGCTACCTTTTGGGTCTCAACTCGCCGTGTCCGGTACTCCAGTCCGTGGCTGCGTGCTCTTTTCTTGGGAGGTAGCTTGCACCTGGATGTCGCCTGGGTCACTCGCTTGGCGGCTGCGGCTTCCTGGTCTAATCATGGTGGGACTTGTTCCGGCGCTCTGCGTTCCTGGTTCCGTTCTCACGACTTCACGTCCGTCCGTCCTTGGGTCTGGCGTCATCCCGTTGCCTCTGTCGAGGTCGACCTTTCTGTTCGTCCTGGTCCCAAAATGCTGGAGCCTCTTATCGGTCTTGCTCAACACAATGTTCGGGAAGGCTGGAGGGCTTGGGTTTGGAAAAAATATTCTCAATGTGGCAGGCATGAGGTCCAGTCCCTTCCTGTCTCTGATCAAACTTTTCCTTCTTTGCTTCTTTGGATATCAAGAACACTCGTTCGTGGATCTTGTCCAGTCCCGTCGCTGCCACGGTCGGATTGGGTGCCACGTTCAGTCCGGGTACTTACTCTCGCATTCCTTCGTCGTCTCGTTCTTCTGCTTGCCCGTGGGAGTGCGGGGGCGTTGGATTCTGGGAGCACATCACTTGGGAGTGTCCGTACCGTCTTGGTCCTTTTCCTCCTAAACCGTCTTGTCCTTTTCTTGCTAGACTTGGTTGGGCTCAAAAAACTTCCTGCCCTAATGAGGTCTTGAAGGTTCGATGCTGGTTGGCTAAGTGCCAAGACAGCATGTGGAATACTAAGGAACCCGGTAACTAAGGTCCTTCTTTGTGCAACATCTACTATGGGGTGGTGCACGCTTCAAAGTCTTCCTTCCTCCTCCTTCCTCGCAACCTAGGCATGGTGCTTTGTCAAGACCTCCTACGTTTGGTGGCACCGGGCCAGCGTGGCGTTTGCGCTACGTTGGTGCGAACTTGACACAAATTTGTTGCATGAGTCTTTGGACAAAGACACAAAAGAAAATACAAAAAAAAAGGATACAAAAGAACCAAAAAAAAACAAAGAAAATGAAAAGGAGAACAGCGTGCACAAAGAGGCAAGGCCCACGTGTATGGGGCCGACACCTGGCTCACAAGATGCACATTTTGGCTGTTCTATTAAGAAGGGTAAACCCCAATGCTCTTTTGGGAATTCCCCTCGCACTTGTTTGGGTCAGTTCAAACATCAAAATACCTCTTTTGGAATAATGACCAAGAACTACGCTACGCTGTTTGCGCTGTTGCTGTTCTGCATGCCCAATGCCTGCCTTGCAACTCGTAGCGACTTGGATGCAACTAATTACAGTAGCCCAACGGGCTCCCAAAACGGAACGGTCGGTGCTATTGCCATGGGTCTCTCAACTTTTGACGTTGCTTGGTGCAACGGAGCTCTCTCTGTGGCTGGGTCTGCGCAGAGACACTTGGCTTGCGAGGTGACTGGTGGCAATGACATTGTTTCGTATAATTACCTTAATGGTTCCTGTGCTGGGGTGATTGATGGGAAATGGCCCCCTATTTGTGTTTCAAAAGGTTTTCACCTCTGTTTCGGTGTTTATCTCTGTTCTTGTTTCACCATGTTACACTTGGGTTCATCTTTCAAACGGAAAAAGAGGCCCAAAAGAAAAGGGGTCAACCGAACCCCTCCCAAAAAAACACAAAATTTTGCTAGACACCATGCCACGGTTCTTCAAAACACAGCAGGAAAAAATGCAGATTGCGAAGGCAAGTTGCAGAGCATCTTAGGAAAATGCCCGGAAGAATGGATGATCTTGAGTGGTGTAGGTTTCGTCAATCCAAGAGGTCACTGAATGAGATGGATCGTCGTGTTGCTCAAAGCCACTTTTCTTCCGAGCAGATTCTGCGGATGCAGTCCGATGTTTGGTCTGGTGGAGCTGCTGGCAGCGCAGCAACCAGACGGAAAAGGAAAACAAGACAAGGCGATGGAATTCCACCCAACGTCCTGAGAACCTTGATTGCTGGTCTCAAAACTTGCCTCAACAATGGCACTAGCTTGCAGTCGGTGATTGGTTTTCTTCAAAACAAGTCCAACCAAAAACCCCAAAAGAAGAAAAGGTCCCCTAAAAAGGATCCCCCTGAAAAGGATACCCACAAAGTTCAATTTTGGAAGGGTAAGCCCTATACTGTTGATAAGAATGGATGGTGGTCTTGGGTTGATTTACCTGGGAAATCCTCAAATGAGTTTTCTGGTCAACAACACCCCACTGAAAAAAAAAAGTTAACCGACGTGAGGATACAGACAACTGATAAAGTCGTGCCTCGTTTTTGGGAATCACCAGAATTAGCTTGGGAAACGGTTAACGTAAAAGTCGTGCCTCGACCGTAAAACGCAAGCGAACTCTGACTTCAAAATAAGTTGTATTTTTGATCACCAACTTCCGATGACTGGATAGTACCACGTATTTTGATGATTTTTGATGATTTTTGCGGTTTAAAGTGTAAAGCAGACACGACTTTCGAGCTAGCGTTCCATTGGGAAATATGCAAAAGGAATGACTTAGGCATGACTTCTTGGAAACGGCGTTTAGATGGGCCGAAGGGCTCCGATCAGAGCTAGGCATGACTTAGGCGTGACTTTGTCGTTTACCTGTACTTGGATCTCTGGGTTGAGATTAGAAGACTGGGATATCCAACCTCCCCCAAAACTGGCTGCTCTTTCTCAAATTAAAGGTTGCCTGCGAAAAGGGGAAGCCCTCCCTGGTAACGTGTGTGAAGTTTGGAGTTTGCAGGATGTTGAGCAGATCGAAATGTTGTGGCAAACTTTCAATGATCCTGGTCCCCTTACTCTCATTTTGTTGGGGCAAGCCCAAAAACATCCGGGTGTTTTGTTCACTCGTCTCAACGTGACTCGGGGTAGTTTGGGGGCCAAGATTGAGAACGTTGCTTTGTTCCAAGTTGGTTCCACCAAAGCTCCTTGGACCCAAAAACAAACCAAGTTTGAGGAAAAGGATGTCCCCAAAGTTGAACGTACCACCATTCGGGTTTGTGCCCCCAAAAAATTCCGGGAACCTTATCTCCCTGAAAATGTCATTGGTGATAGCCCTACTGTTATTATCCAAACCTTATCCCAAATGGGTTCCGGGTCTGTCTCTGACTTGTTTGGCGGACGTTGGAATCATGAGCAAAGGGGATCTTTGGAACAAATTGTTGGTTTTCTCCGAATCAAACCCAGTTTGGCCGCTTCCTTGATTAATACTAGTGGCAAATATGGGATCTTTGTCAGCCAGGTTGGTGGACCCAAAGTTTTGTCCTCTCAACCTTTTTGGATTCAACGCAACGTTGGAGAAAGTGATGACTCTTATCTTAGGAGGGTTTTAAATCTCCAACAAACCAGAGTTCAACCTACCATTTTCAGATTTGGCAATGGGAGTTCTTTGGGATTCCCCCGAAAATCCGACGATGTTTCCAATTCTACGAAGAGACTTATGTGTATGCATGGCATTCCCGGTGCTTGGCATCTCGAAGAGGTTCAAATGATCCTCTCGTCTCAGAAATGGGAAACAGTCGAAAACTTGAATAGAAAAGGCCGCGCTTGGTTTTTCACTGGCAGTCCTCCTCCAGATGCCTCAAAACAAACCTATTGGCGGTACAACATGGGAAAAAACAAGAATGGTCACGAATGGTACATTGAAGTTCAGGTTGCTTCCAGACCGCAAAGGCCCCTAATCAACGACCCCTTAAAGATCCTAATTCCGGTTCCATTAAGCGGGTTTTTGGGGATTTTTTGTCTCCGACTGGGAATGTATCCACCGAAACCCCCAAACTTAAATCTAAGGGAAGGGGAAAAGGGTTTTCTCAAGCTGCGCAAACTCCTGTTTCATCAGCTCAACAAGCTGGGCAGCCCGATGAAATGGAAACAGGGGAAGCTGCGACTTCTCCCAACTCGCGAGCCTCGCGTTCGCCTCGTCGTAAGGAGAAAAGTGATCAGTTGGTGCCACCAACGGTTCCAGATCCACCATCTCCTGATGCCACTCAACATACCCAAAAGAAAGCTAAAATCAATTCCCCCAAAAGTTTCTATCCCCCTATTGACCCTGAAGATGCTAAGTCTAAAAATTGGGAATGGATTGACTTGGGAGGAAATGGGGATTGTTTCTATCGGTGTTTCTCTTACTTCATTGTCAAGGACCCCGAAGCGCTTACCCCTGAACGGGCTGCCAAAGAGGCCTCTTTCATGCGGGTTAAGATGGTTGAATACCTCCGAAAACATCAAAGGAAGTACATGGAACTTTTCCCATCCGAAGGGGATTTTACCAATTGGGTCAATGATTCCCTCAAAGCAACTTGCTGGGCTGATGGTAAATCTATTCAGGCCATAAGTGAGAAGTTCGGCAGAGCCATTGTCATTTGGTCCTTTAAAGATGGGACTTGGACGCGACTCACTGTCGCTCCCAAATTTTCAAAGGGAATGGCATGCGCTGCTGTTGATTCGGTCCCCATCACTCTGGTTCTCAAAGATAAACATTATCAGGTTTTGAAACCACCATGGGATGGGCGCTGCCCCACAAATTGGTTGCGTGAAACCCCCAATGTTGTGGTGGACTTAAGCGGGGCGGGTAAGCGTATCGTTAACCCCAAGTCCCTGGGACCCAGTAGCCCCACCACACCTTCCGTCAGAACTGTTGCGATTTCGAGAAAAGATTCAAATCGAATTGGCAGGGCTGTCTCTGTCACTAGCTGCAAAACTCCTTCTATTCACACTATCCCTCAAAGTGGTCCCTCAAAGACTCCTTCGGTCGTTACTATGGGAGGGTGCAGGACCCCTAGTGTTGTAACTCTGGGCACAGTTGCTGTTCAAGGACGCACGACCGGTAAATCGGTCTCAGTTCCCCCTATTGAAAGATCAGAGCTTCTGGCTTGCGGCAGTAGGGATCCTGATCCGAACCCGAATACTGAAGCCACAGTTTCGAATTTTTGCAGACCAAACACTGCAGCGAGTGCTGGCAAACGAGAAAGAGATGTTGGTAAGAGCGGCAGTCTTCGGAACCCAACGAAATCCGTTGCTTTGGCCAGCACATGTAGGCGCATCGCTGTTGCGAAAGTCGGTGGTAGCTCACGTACTCCCAGTGTCCACACCATCGTTCCTCAGTTGGGCAAGAATGGACCCAGACGAATTAATCACCCTGGTGCTGCGGTTTCCTCTGGGGCTGACGAGCCGCCTTGGGAACCGCCTGTTTTTCGTAAGGGTCGACCACCCTCGACATTGACATGGAGAATTTGGGGTAAACAGCCTGACCCCAGAAAAGGACCTCGTTTTAGCCAGAAGATGCCTTGGCAATGGCATTGCCTGGTTCATAAATGTGGTCTAATTATTAAAGGAACTTATAGTGGTGTTATGCAAGCCAAGTCTCTTCATGTCAAAAGTCGTCACCCGCATATTCCGCTCGAAACTTTTCGGAAAGACGAGGTGGCGGACACTATCGAGACGTCTCCTTTGTTGCCTGAGAGCCAAAGAGCTTGGTCCTGCCCTTTGTGCAATCACGGGCTCCCGGAACTTCCTACACAGGCTCGAAACAGGGCAATTCGAGCCCATTGTTCTAAATTTCACCCCAAAGAGACCCCCAAAACGCTCAGTTTTAAAAACCGGGTTGGTACTCGCAATCAGGGTTGCTCTGCGCACCAAACCAAGCGTAGAGAAAAGGAGAGACAAGAACTTTGCGGGACCCACACTATCGTGAAGGTTATCCCGGTTGAAAAGCATCAGCATGATCCTGTCACCTACAGGGGTCACATTTACTATTGCAAGTTCTGTTTCTCCAGACTTCGTGGCAGCACGGCCCATAAAGCTGAGATGACTTGCCAACAAAGGCAAGAAGAGATGCAAACCAATGGTTTCGTTCTTTCACGAAAAAGAGCTTGGTGGACCAGTTGGCTTGCCAACGAACCATTGACAGCGCAGAATTTCTTAGATAATTCCGGATTGACCAAAGAACACATGTGTTCTGTTCTGAAAATGGAGAATCCTAGCTGGAGTTCCAAGAAATGGAAGGCTAAGCGCCTCAAAGAAGGATATTCTGGTTGTGGCAAGAAAGCTCGTAAAGTTGTCACTAAGCGTGCCAATGCGCGCAAGTCTTCCAAAAAGAAGTCCCCTAAGTCCCAGGCCGCCAAATGGAGAGAGGGTGGCAAAAGGGGACTTAGGATCGGTGAGGCCAAGCATCCGGGTCCGCTTCGTGTCTGCTGTGTTAATTCGCAAGGGAGCCCTTGGAGTGCCTTGCGGTCTGAAATCAAACCCGATATTTGGCTCTTTCAAGAAACTTGGTTTACTGACAATAGCGCTCATGCTTTTTGTCGTACGGCCAAAACTCATGGATATAATGGATATTTCCAAAATGGACCCCATTCCAAGCGAGGGATCAACACTAGCTCTGGTGGTTCCGCTGTATTTGTTCGACAAGGGATCCCTCAAAGATTCGGGGCCCGCTTTGATCTAGAAGATTCTCAAGGGGTTTTTGTTTGGGTTGATGGTCTTTTTGTTGGGTCCATCTATGCTCCCCCTTATGAACACTGTTCCCATGGGGCTACAAATGGTCTTATTCAAGCCTTTGTTGAGGCCCGTGTCTTGGATTCCACAAAATGGCTCATCGGTGGTGACTTCAACGAGACCCCCAATGATAGTCAGTTTGCTGAGTTGGTTCGCTCTCTTAATGCTTCTCTTTCCACTTTGGGAGCCCCTACTAGGTTCCAAGGTCGTAGGGAAATTGACTGGTTCTGTTCCAATTGCCCTGAATCACTTTCCGCTGTCTCTTCTCCGGATTATGTCGTTGGCGATCATAAGATTTTGTCCATCAAGGTTGATACCCCTGAGTATAGACCTACACGGGGTGTTATTCCCAACCTCGGATGTCCCCAAAAATGTGCCCCTCGACGAGTGGCGTGAAAGATTAGAAATCGGATGGACTCGTGCCAGTACTCATTTTTCTTTACGTGAAACCTTGGATGATCCTTCCAAGTCTGTACAAGTCAAATGGGATACGTTCCAAAATGCGGTGCGGGGGGCTTTTGTTTTTGCTCCCCAAAGCAACTTTCCATCTTCGGGTCAGATTCGCCACAAAGGTTTGGTTGCCCAAGTGAAAATGGAGACCCTGCCCGCAAAAGGTATTTTCACTTCCATGCAGGAAAGAAAATTGCGTCATCAATTGGCTAAATGGTATGAATTGAGTCGTCTCCGCTCTCGTTTTTATACTCAAGATGATTTGTCTCAACAACATGGGATCGAACTTCGTAATCTGTCCTACAAACTAACTGGCCGTGCTGAGCTTCCGAGCCGTCAACTCATCCAACAAAACATTGCTCATGTCCATGAGACCTTAAGAAAATGTGAGGAAACTTCCCGACAGAATAACTTGACAAACTGGCGTCATCGCATGCGTTCCGGTTCGGGTTATGTGTCTAAATGGATCAAACGCAAGACTCAGGTTTTTTGTCAGTCGGTTGTTGACAGACACAATCGTCCCACCCAGACGTGGCATGCGGCTGCTGCCGCAATTCAGGACTTCTGGGTCCATTTCTGGCAAGACCATGCTCGTTCTGTCCCGGACTTGGCCTCTCGCACTAGCTCGCTGTTGGCCGGAGCCCGGGTCCCCGAGACCCCTGTGAACATTCGGTGCCCTACGGGCATTGAACTGCAAGCCCGGGCCCAAAGCGGTTCTGGTGCCGCTGGACCTGACGGTTGGTCAGCTGATGAAATTAAACATCTCCCGCTCGAAACTTTCGAATCGCTTTCTCAGCTTTTTACTCAGTTTGCCAGCAGTGGGGAAGTGCCAATTCAGCTTCAACAGGCTCGTATGGTTTGTCTTCCTAAACCCGGCAAGGTCAAGAATTATGCTGTTCCTGTGGACGGCACACGCCCCATTACTGTGCTCAATGTTTGGTGGCGATTGTGGGTCTCTACCCTATGCCAGAGTAAAGGACTCAAAGCGTGGTTGAAAACTGCACTTCATCCCTCTATTGGAGCTGTTTCTAACCAAGATATCTTCGAGAATATCATTTCCATTTTCGACCACTTCCATCAACAAGGATTTCTTCTTACGTTGGATTATTCTAAGGCATTCGATACTATCAGTACTGACATGTCTGTCTCCCTTCTTGATAAGTATGGTTGGCCCCCCAACATTACTGGCCTCCTCAATGCGGTTTGGGGCAGCCAAAACCGATTCATTCAGTATGATCATCACACTCATAGTGAACCTCTTAAAGCCCACGGTATCCTGCCTCAAGGTGATCCGTTAGGTCCCATAATCTGCTCACTTTGGGTTCAAAGCGGAGTCATGTCGGTGTCTACTTCGTCTAGGTTGGAAGCTGGTCCTTCCTCTATGCAAATCTATCTTGACGATCGGACCTGCACGTCCTCCTCTGTCCAAGATCTGTTTACCTTAAAAGAGGGGTGGTCTCGCTGGAGTCACTCTGTCGGTTTGCTGGAAAATCTTCAAAAGGCTGAGGTGTCTGGTGTCGGATCTTTCCGTCTCGCTGCTCTCCATGAAAAATTCGATGCCACTATGATTTCGCCTGCCGTTCGGGTCCTCGGGGCGGTTTCTTGGTCGGGTCGTCGTCAACTTCACCGCATCGAAAAAGATCGAATTGCTGCTGCTAAGGCTACTGCTCGTTTGTTGGGTTGCTGTGGATTCCTCCTTCCCACTCAGCTTTGTTTTCTCAAACAGTTTGCCCTCCCCAAAGCTAACTATGGTTGGGTTGCTCGTGGTCCCACCTGGACTGTCGCTAGCTCTCTCTGGGCTACCTTTTGGGTCTCAACTCGCCGTGTCCGGTACTCCAGTCCGTGGCTGCGTGCTCTTCTCTTGGGAGGTGGCTTGCACCTGGATGTCGCCTGGGTCACTCGCTTGGTGGCTGCGGTCCTTCGTGCTCGCTTTCGGTCTTGTGATCCTTCCTGGTCTAATCATGGTGGGACTTGTTCCGGCGCTCTGCGTTCCTGGTTCCGTTCTCACGATTTCACGTCCGTCCGTCCTTGGGTCTGGCGCCATCCCGTCGCCTCTGTCGAAGTCGACCTTTCTGTTCGTCCCGGTCCCAAAATGCTGGAGCCTCTTATCGGTCTTGCTCAACACAATGTTCGGGAAGGCTGGGGGGCTTGGGTTTGGAAAAAATATTCTCAATGTGGCAGGCATGAGGTCCAGTCCCTTCCTGTCTCTGATCAAACTTTTCCTTCTTTGCTTCTTTGGATATCAAGAACACTCGTTCGTGGATCTTGTCCAGTCCCGTCGCTGTCACGGTCGGATTGGGTGCCACGTTCAGTCCGGGAACTTACTCTCGCATTCCTTCGTCGTCTCGTTCTTCTGCTTGCCCGTGGGAGTGCGGGGGCATTGGATTCTGGGAGCACATCGCTTGGGAGTGTCCGTACCGTCTTGGTCCTTTCCCTCCTAAACCGTCTTGTCCTTTTCTTGCTAGATTTGGTAGGGCCCAAAAAACTTCCTGCCCCAATGAGGTCTTGAAGGTTCGATGCTGGTTGGCTAAGTGCCAAGACAGCATCTGGAATACTAAGGAACCCGGTAACTAAGGTCCTTCTTTGTGCAACATCTACTATGAGGTGGTGCACGCTTCAAAGTCTTTCTTTTCTTCTTTCTTCGCAACCTAGGCATTCTGCATGTTTGCTGTCCTCAATGTCATGACCGGCCACTTGGCAATTTGGAGTTTATGGATTTTGCAAGTTCAATTGCTATCGTGCCATGTTTTTCCGGCTGAAGACGTTTGAATCGTAATCTTGTCATCCGTAGCAAAAATAGTCAGCATGCCAAAAGTTGTTGGCAAACAGTCGTTGTTTTCTTCGTAGCGTGAAATTTTGGAGGGTTGCGCCAAATAATTTGAATTCAAACCTTTTGGGCCTCAACCAGGTTTGCAGTTGCAATCGAGACCATTGGAGCGGTTTCATTGTTTGGAACCCATATCATGCTTACATATGTTGATGTGTGATGCGGGTTTTCGCTTGCAACCACATCAACTTCACATTCCGTTTCAACAGACCAGCGCGGGTTTCAACATGTTTCGACATGAGTTTTATAATTCTTCTTATATGCATTTTAAAATAATGTTAACTTGGGACATCTCTCTGTAGCACCGTTGTTCCAATGGCCCAGATGGTTCCCCATGTTATTTTGGGTTTTCACCACGCGTGGAAGGTGTCTTTTGTCATTCAGCCATCCGCTCTGCTGAGCATCTGGGCAACAAATTCAATGCGTGGCAAATTTCACTGCAACATTTGACCAGAGGATGTGGTTTCTAGAATGTCAAACCCCAAAGAGACAAAAAATAAAATCGGAACCTCAGTTAGTGGCAAATTAATGACAATAAATTACGTGTCCATCCTTTCGGGGGTTGCTCTAAATTTCAAGGGTATTGTGGACGTTGATCATTGGAAATATATATACATATATATATATGGCATTCCCAGACAAATCAAGGCCACGTCATTGCAAACAGAGGGAGGTAAGACGGGGGGCCGTGTTGCAGGGGGGAACGTCAAAAACATTCGATGACAATGTAGTTTTGCAACATGCATTTGATAGTGGCTGTTATTCTTGTGGATGACTCGTGAGTAAGGTGGTCCAACAAGCATTATGAAAGTACTTACAGATCAGAGCAGGAATTTGAAGTCGCTTTCCAAATTGAGATGCATCATCCGAAAACATCCAAGGCAAGATCACGAGAACCGTCTCGATAGTCGACACGAATTTCGAAAATTGGTCAGTCGGATTTTTGAGCGCAGCTTGGCAGTTGCCATCGGGTTGCATCACAAGTGCACGATAGTGATCTAATCAAGACTTAAACAGGAACCAACTGTTCCAATTTTTTGGGGGACTGTCTTTCTGGGCTTGGTTGCACGCACGGGATTTTCTTTTGACGACGCCTTTTGGCTGCATAAACATGAGTTGGTCAGGCTGCTAAGTTCGGCTGTTTTTTTGCCACTTCAATAGTTTTTGTTCAGGTGCCTACCCACTGTAGTAGATCCAGATAGTTGTTGAGTCACCATTTTTGAGCTGGGTAAATGCTAACTTTGCAGGCCACCAGTTTGCTGGCCACCAGTTTGTCCAGGATATAGTGGTCCCAAGATGGCCTGAAATCATGTTTCGGATCATTGCTGATCTGAAATAGGGATCGCTTTCCAGACAGTTCCGCACATCAAACGAATAGGAAGAGTTCAGCCAAATTTGCAGATGTGCCGAATCTGTTTGTCCGACCATTGGCCAAGTTAACGTAGTGGATCAAGGTATGGATCAAAGTGGCGATGGAAAAATCACGCTGGCAGAGTTCGAGATGATGTTTGAAAATGAAGGCACCAACATGGCCGATGCGCTTCTCCCACAGTGATTTTTCTTAGCAGGACAGCCACATACTTTTATGGTGTATATATATATACATATCATATCTACTTCATGATTCAATTGCGGCATTTGTTGCTGATTGTTACAGGCAAGGATCCACAGGCGGAGAACTGACATGTTCTGCTGCCATGTTCTGCAGGACATGGCACTGTGTTGTTTTATGCAAATGCAAATACAATGAAACAGAGCCCCAAAACATCAACCCCACAAACATCTCAGAACATCAGAAATGCAATGAAATGCAATGAAATGCAATGAAATGCTATATGTAGCTACTATTTCAGAACATCTCAGAACCCCATCGATTTCCCCAATTTTAGGTCCCCAGGATTTCCCGGCAATCGCCAGGGATGCAAGCCTTCCTGGAAAGTGCCGAGATCAACGCCTCGGACGCCTGGACACTCTTCGCGTCTTTGGACGTTGATGGCGGCAACGTCACACGGTGGCAGTCGTTGGACAACGTTGGGCCAGGCGGCGGAAAATATAGAGTAGTATACAATTTGTTTAGTACCCCACCCAGGAAAACAAAGATCTAGTTATATGATAGATAGATCCCCACCCCCTTCACCTTGGTTTTGGGGGGGCAGAAAAATTGTAACTTACAATAAGTGGGGGGGGTGGGAAATTGTAAGTTACATTTTTTTTGGCCCTAAAAATTAAAGGGGGGGCGATTAAAATGTAACAATCGATGTGGGACATGGTAACTTACATTTTAGCCACCCCCCCAAATTTTGCATTTGCTTGCTAGATTTGGTAAAGGCATACCAGAAGGTCACAGTCTTCATGTGGGAGTCGTCCTAAAACCCATGCAAGGCTTTTAGTATCCGAGTGACATCTGCAGATATGGATGTGTATGTTTTGCTGCAGTGGCGAAAGGCCGCGAAAGGGTGGCGTAAGGTTCGCGAAAGGTCTGAATACCATTATTTATAAACCTATAAGTAAACGAAAACCTGATCATAATCTCATGTCCCAATTCTGCTGGGGCGCGAAAGGTTCGCGAAAGCGCGGCGTAAGGGTGTTTTCGGGTACTATAATTTTGGACAACCCCCATGTGTTTTGCATGCTTTTGGGAACCTCCCCTGCATCATATCTAAATCATACCTAAATCATATCTAAATCATGTTCAAAATACATTCAAAATACATTCCAATTACTTTACTTCGAGTTATCCCCACCATGACATTTATACGTTTTGTTGCTGGCAAATCTTCTGGCATTCTATCTGACACATCTTCTGGCATTTTATCTAGCATATCTTCTGGCATTCTATCTGGCATATCTTCTGGCATATCTTCTGGCATTCTACCTGGCATATCTTCTGCAATATGTTCTGGCATATCTTCTGGCACTCTATCTGGCATATCTTCTGGCATATCTTCTGACATTCTATCTGGCATTCTACCTGGCAAATCTTCTGGCAAACATTCTGGCACTTTATCTGGCATACCTTCTGGCATTCTATCTGGCATATCTTGTGGCAGTCTATCTGGCATATCTTCTGGCATTTTATCTGGCATATCTTCTGGCATTTTATCTGGCATATCTTCTGGCATTCTATCTGACATTCTATCTGGCGTTCTATCTGACATATCTTGTGGCAGTCTATCTGGCATATCTTCTGGCATTTTATCTGGCATATCTTCTGGCATTCTATCTGACATTCTATCTGGCGTTCTATCTGACATATCTTCTGGCATTCTATCTGGCATATCTTCTGGCATTCTACCTGGCATATCTTCTGGCATATGTTCTGGCATATCTTCTGGCATTCTATCTGGCATTCTATTTGGCGTATCTTCTGGCATGTCATCTGGCAAATCTTCTGGCATTCTATCTGGCAAACATTCTGGCACTTTATCTGGCATACCTTCTGGCATTCTATCTGACATTTTATCTGGCATTCTATCTGGCATACCTTCTGGCATTCTATCTGGCATATCTTCTGGCATTCTATCTGACATTCTATCGGGCATATCTTCTGGCATTCTATCTGGCCGTTGAGGTCCAGCGGTGCACACTGAGCTGGGCAGGTCCCAGGTTGAGGTCCAGCGGTGCACACTGAGCTGGAGAGGTCCCAGGTTGAGGTCCAGCGGTGCACACTGAGCTGGGCAGGTCCCAGGTTGAGGTCCAGCGGTGCACACTGAGCTGGGAAGGTCCCAGGTTGAGGTCCAGCGGTGCACACTGAGCTGGGAAGGTCCCAGGTTGAGGTCCAGCAGTGCACACGGAAGGTCCCAGGTTGAGGTCCAGCAGTGCGCACTGAGCTCGGAAGTTGGCGAAGAGCTTGGCGAAGAGTTGGCAAGGCGGAAGTAGAGGTGGAAGTTGATGCAGACATGGTCGAGGAGAAACTGGAGGCGGAGGAGGAGAAGGAGGAGAAGAGCTAGCCGAGGAGGAGGAGAAGAACAGCTCTGATAAAATCTAACAACCCTCACCTGGCAGGTGGGGAAATATACAGCGTGCTGACAGAAAACTATGATTTCCACCACTTACACAACACATACCCACCTTTAGGCGCCATGGGGGACAGAAACTGTAACAAGAATATGCATTTTGCAGGGACATCCAGCGCAGAGGCTTTTCAACTTTACATTTATATTGCCTGAAACCTGAAAACACTATCATACAGCGTTAAAGAAAAAAAAGTGTCATAACATATCAAAAGGTATCATATGATACCATGAAATACCATAAACTATCTAAATCTAAACCATATCTTAAACATATCCACAAGATACCAAAAAACATACCTAAGTCATATCTAAATCATGTTCAAAATACATTCAAAATTCACAGCGTGTTGAAAGAAAACGATGAATTCCACCATTTACACAACATATACCCACCATTAGGTGCCATTAGGGAAAAGAAAATGTAAGTTATGAAAGTTCGCGCTGACAAACATATGCATTTTGCAGGGACATCCAGCGCAGAGGCTTTTCAACTTTACATTGATATTGCCTGAAACCTGAAAACACTATCATATGGCGATAAAAAAAAGCCATAACATATCAAAAGGTATCATATGATACCATGAAATACCAAAAACTATCTAAATCTAAACCATATCTTAAACATATCCACAAAATAACCAAAAAACATATCTAAATCATACCTAAATCATATCTAAACCATGCTCAAAATACATTCCAAATACACAGCGTGTTGAAAGAAAACTATGATTTCCATCATTTACACAACATATACCCACCTTTAGGCGCCATGGGGGAAAAGAAAATGTAAGTTATGAAAGTTCGTGCTGACAAACATATGCATTTTGCAGGAGCATCCAGCGCAGAGGCTTTTCAACTTTCAACTTTACATTTATATTGCCTGAAACCTGAAAACACTATCATACAGCGTTAAAGAAAAAAAAGTGTCATAACATATCAAAAGATACCATATGATACCACAAACGATCTAAACCATATCTTAATAAGTTTTTGACAAACATATGTTGAAAGCATGTTTTTCAAAAAATCATTGCAATACTTTGAAAATGAACAACTGAATGTTTTAAGCTGATTACGGACATAATTTATGGATATAAATCTCTTTTTTCGGCATATTTTGACAAACACATTTTTGATGTTTTTGCAATACCTTGAAAATGAAAACTGAATGTTTTGAAACTGATTGTGGACATAATTTTTGGATAGAGATCCGTTTTGAAAATATCGAACTATTATTGAGCACATATGCACAATATTGAAATTTCAATGTGTTGCACAAGCAGCTTTTTCTTGTTTACCAACTATAAACGTGACATTTCTCATTTTCTCGTTGTTTCCCCCTGTTTGGTTACCCGTTGTGTTACCCCGTTGTTTTACCCCGGTGTGTAATCCCGTTGTGTTGCCCCGTCCCTGCCGGGTCGAAGTCCTCGAGCCGTTCCCCCGTTGTGTCTCATACAGATGATAAACAACATCAATACCATTCAATTCCAAAATTTCAATACCACGGGAAATGATAGAAAACGTATGAACATAAATGTCAGCTATTTTGTGGGGGAAATTCTTGAAGGTATGTTTTCATAGCAACTGTGTCTTGAATTGTCTTGAACAGAGATTTGCTGCATAACTTGGTGCAGTGCCAGCCTAGGCAGGCAGAAAAATGGTTTGCAAGATGTGTCACATTATGATACAAAACATACAATATGTCACCTTATGACATAATGTGGGAACCAGATGGTGTAAGATAGACTAAGAGTAAGAAGTAGTAATAAAAATGTAAGTTTGACTGTGTGGACATGGGGATCTCCTGCAAAACACCATCATTTTCAACACCTAAAGCAGTCTAGCTTACATTTTCAAAAAACACCACCATTCACCAGGCAATTCACGGCAATTCCAGGCAAAGTGCACAATGATACGCACATATGCAATCACATGCACAAAAAATGAACATAGAATATCATCCTAGTCATCTAGAATCTATAGTGATCTAGGTGCCCCACATCGTTCACAGCAGATGCTCCCCCAGGTGCAGTGCCAGCCTAGGCAAGCAGAAAAATGCTTTGCAAGATATGGCACATTGTGATACAATGATATACAATATGTCTCCTTATGATACCTTATGACATAATGAGCGAATAAGATTGAATAAGAAGTAGTAATAAAGATGTAAGTTTGATTGTGTGGGCATGGAAATCCGGAAACACCATCATTTTCAACCCCCAAAGCAATCTAGCTTACATTTTTCAAAAAACACACCATTCACCAGGCAACTCCAGGCAAAGTGCACAATATGCGCAAATATACACCAAAAAAATGACATAAAATATCATGAAATGACCAAACGGGATCTCAGCTATGCGACGCAAAAATGTAAGCTGAAAGCAATAGGGGGGCCAGAATCCATGCAGCCCACCACTATCTCAAACACCCTCCCCCAAACGGCTTACCATATAGGTAATGGTCATATATGGTAATATAATGTAACATTGGATCTTACATTTTCTTGCATGATCTTGCATCAACTTACATCTTTCACGCTTAGATAGGGAGCATCAAGAAACCACTGGAAACCATCAGAAACTTCAGGAAGCTATATAACTATCAAAGGACCTTGTCAATATTTGTCAATGTTGGTGAACCCATGCCAATCTTAGTCATCTACAGTGATCTAGGTGCCCCACGTCGTTCTCAGCAGATGCTCCTTCTGGTGCAGTGCCAGCCTAGGCAAGCAGAAAAATGCTTTGCAAGATATGTCACAGTATGATGCAATATGTCACCCTATGACATAATGTGGGAATAAGATGGAATAAGAAGTAATAAGAAAATGTAAGCTTGAATGTTCGGACACGGAGATCTTCTGCAAAACACCATCATTTACAACACCTGAAGCAGTCTAGCTTACATTTTTCAGAAAACACCACCATTCACCAGGCAGTTCATGGCAATTCCAGGCAAAGTGCACAATGATATGCACATATGCAGGAAAAATATCTCAACATGACAATAAATGACACAGGATATCATCCCAGTCATCTATAGTCATTGAGGTGCCCAACGTGGTTCTCAGCAGATGCGTGCCTAGGTGCAGCGTCAGCCTAGGCAAGCAGAAAGATGCTTTGCAAAATATGCCGTGCTGTGACATAACTTATTAGGGAACCCTTTTAATAAATTTCAAACACTAATCATATAAACTATTTTTCCGATTTCAAAATCTATTCAATTTCCTTATGTAACGCAATTAAAATATTGCCAAAAACTGGATTTCGAAGCGGACCCTATTAATAAATTTAAAACCTCAATTTTTAAAAAAAAAATAACTTTTATTCCGATTTCAGCATCATTTCAATTTCCTTTTATAACACAATTAAAATATTGCCAAAAATCGGTTTTCGAAGCGGGCCCTAATAATAATTAAACACCCTAATGTAAAAAACTAAAAGTTTCCGGACGGACCCTAATAATAAACACCCCGGGGTTGACTAGTTTTTATTATTAAGGGGCGAAACCCACAAATGGTAGCTATATTTTTTTAAATTGTTTTCTAAAGGGGATGAATCAAAAGTCAAATTGGCCAATCTGAAACTTTCCAAAATTGGAGATGGACCCTGGTTTTTATTATTTGGGTGGGTTTGGTAATAGGGGGAAGGGATTATTTTGTGGATATGTTTAAGATATGGTTTAGATAGTTTATGGTATTTCATGGTGTCATATGGTATCTTTAGATATGTTGTGACACTTTATACCGCTATATGATTATGCTTTGAGGTTTTCAGGCAAAATAAATGTAAAATTGTATGTTGAATGTGTTCTAGAGATATGATTTATATAGATATGTTGTAGATATTTTGTTGGTATGTTTAAGATATGGTTTAGATAGTTTATGGTATGTCATTGTATCATATCGTATCTTTTTTGTTATAGGCTATGAGTCATAGCCTATGACACTTTATACCGCTATATGATTAGGTTTTCAGGTTTTCGGGCAATATAAATGTAAAGTTGAAAAGCCTCTGCACTGGATGTGCCTGCAAAATGCATATGTTTGTCAGCCTGAACTTTCATAACTTACATTTTTTAATTTCCATATTACATTTTCCCTCAAAATCGAATATTGTAATATTACATTTTTCACCCCCCCTAACCCTCGAAAAAAGTAATATTACAATTTTCTGCCCCCCTGGTCTAAGGGGTAGGGATATAGATAGTATAATTAAGTATGTAATGAAGTATACTGCAGTTAGAATTATACATGTGTTTTCTTGGAGATACGTAAATTGTCAATGGTGAAACAATGGTGAATTTAAGTTTAAGTTTTTTTGGGTTTTCTGTCGTTGCTATACCCCCATGTGAAGGGTGATGATCATGTTTGCATTACAAAGGCTGTACAAGTTTCGGACAAAGACATTTCAGGAGCTGAAATGAATGACTTTGGGTGATGTTTGAAAGTGATCATGATTTTGAGCCATAGGGTGTCAGGTTGTTGTTTCACAATATGTTTGTTTCTGGTTTGATCTCGTGACTGTGGTTTTTTTGGGCGTTCACCAGTCCCCCAGATTGTGGTTTTTGTTTTTCGGATGCACCTCTGCGACTAGGACAATGTCAGATGATGCGGACCGAAGCTTCCTTAAATGAGCTGTCTATCATCTGGCACCATACCAAATTTGGGTGGTTTTCCAAGTCTTAGACCTTAATTAATAATGAAGAGTAAACAGCATGAATAGTGTTACATGAGTAGTGAATGCTCTCATGATGACTCATGATTTGACGTTTCTATTTGCCGTTCAATGATCCTTCAAGAAAGGGGTATCGAGTATCTGGTCGCATTATTATTTCCATGTCCGGGCCATGGAGCCAAGAGTGGAACCAGCCGAATGAGAGTTCGATTCCACCTTCATTCGTAGCTGTGTGCGATGGTATTTTCATTAGAAAGATATGTTAATTACTTCTAGTTACCCCATAGATTGAGATATAACATGATCCAACTATGGCTATGTATGGCTATGTTATATATATATATGCATAATATTGTGCAACGCATTCACGTTTAACTGGAACTTCACTCCAAGTACACGTTGTTTTTCTCAATCTACATGCCTTCTTTGGGCTTTTGGCAGATACCTCTTCTATTGTTTGTTACCTTCTCCTTTTAGTTGCTTGCATTCCTGTATTTCGATTATTATATCCAAGTTCTATCTCAATACCGAATACTGAAAATACTGAAAGTTGACCATCAAGACTACGTAACTCTTCGGTTGGGTGAAGTTGGTTTTCGGGCGGTGGTAGTGATCTCACTTCTGCCCCATTATCCCAGCTGGGTTTCAGAACAGCGTCAAGATCCGGTGCTTTATCATCGTTTTCCCCATGATGTCCAGAAATTGCGGGCCATCCCCCATTCCTGGACAAAGCCACAAATTTTATTATATTGATTAAATATAACTACATCATATATTACACACATACGATCCTAGGTAATATCCCATGAAAATCCTTCAATATCCCCAAGGTTTGGAGGATTTCTTGTTGATTCCACAATTTCATCTCACCAGATTCACGAGATCTCCACTTTTTACAACGTTTTGGTCCCCAAGGTCATCGACGTCGACGAGTTCACCAAGCGCTGCATGTCCTTGCGCGGCCCCGCACGGTCCATGGACGTCTTCGCCGTGATTCGGCACAACCTGAAGATCCGCGAACAGCTGCAGAGCCTTCGAATGTGCGAAGGGGGTGATAAATAGAGCCACGATGCCTTGGTTTTTGACAGGAGAAAACCCGTGGCCACTTATGTACAGTTTATGTGCATGTAATTATATACACTCATAAACACATTGTTTGTTGTCAATGTATATTTAGTTACAGAATATATCTCTATATATATATATTATATGTACTTATATATATATACTATATATACATATATACACAGAATGATTTTCAAGACTGGTGATGGTGAAAAACTTCACAGGAACTTCAGCATCATGATCTCAGTGGTCTCTGAAAGCTGTCAGCGGCAACTCACCGATCGATTTAGTTGTTGTAGTTGTTCAACATGGGAACTCTATTAGTCAATGTTCGGGATTATCCTGTAGAAAGATGTGAAGTGCAAAAATACCGAGATTCAATACCAATCTCAGTAAGAGCCAGTGCAGCCAAATTCCCGAATATAATTCTGTTGGAAGTTGCCCCGCAACAAGTAGGTTTACCTGGGGTAATCCCTGTATGGTCTACACCTTTTTGGGGTCACAGCTGTGGTTCGTAGCGGCTATCTGTTCAAAGATCTGGTGAATTGCAGTGCTGCAGAAACTGGTCGACTGTTGAGGTACCGTTTGAGCATAGAAAACGCCAAAAAAACATGTTCCATTGATGGTTCCACAATTTCCCCATGTTGACCGAGGTCACCTGGTGCACCCAGATTTTTCGCAAACGCAACATGCCCTGGTTTTTTTCACCATTGTTGAGGTTGGAGCGAAATAAAAAACCTATAAAAACATAGTGGTTTCAATTGTTCAACATATTTGGTTGTGGCTAATCCCAGCGATGTTTGGGATGGGTTGAATGACCACGGGTCAATCACTATTTGAAGGCTTCATTATCAGGATTGTATATACTATTTGAATCTATTTGACATACGTGTCTTGTTATAAAAGGAGAAGATGAATTTGACGTACGTAGACTCTGGTCGATTTCAAACCAGCTTGGTGATACTTGACGGCAGGATGTGCAAATTGGGGATGATAAAATTTTGTGATTCCCAAGGTGAAAAACTGAAGTGTCAGCTAAGGATCTTGAACGAGAAGCTTGGATCCTTGCTGGCAGTTGAGAAATGTGCTACGTGCCATGTCAATTGTTTGAGATTTTGAGGGGGTAAAGCTTATGTGCACAGCATATGATTCATCTACCCTCTGGTTATTTAACATAGCCATGGCAAATGGCCCATTTATAGATGGTTTACCTACTAAAAATTGTGGATCTTTCCATGGCTATGTTAAATACCAGATGGTATTTGTAAATGGCTGGCTGCTCAAGGGATGGCTGGCTGTGTCCTTTGGTTTTGTGTCAGCGAATTCTCGGTTCGGCCGCAAATGACCGACCGGTTATGGCTCCAAAACTTGGTAAGTACCAAAAGACAAAAAAGCAATTGGCCATGTTTATATATATATATCGCAGAAACCATTCCAGTTTGGGGTGTGCAAATTAATTTGAGCCATGCCCCATCTCATTTTCTTCATATACTTGTTGGGAAATATGTACAGCTTACAACTGGCTATCCAGCCTTGTTGGTACTGTTCAGACTTTGGTTTTTTTTGATCAACATGATGTTTGAATCGAACAGCTGGGGGGAATTCCCATTCCGAGTATAATGCCTTCGGTGAGCCAGAATATTTTGGCTCTGGTATATACGTCCATGGTGGGCATCGCTTCCCTATGTACTTTTAGCTGACGTTGCCATATTTAAGAGGTACAAAAAAGACACCCATTCTTGGTTGTCACCCATGAATATTGCCATTGTTTATGTCATGCTATAGTTACTATGTATAGGTAATCATGTTGGATAATTCGAAAATGATGTGGGTATCATGGAATATCACATGGCTTCCAGCTGGCTTCCAGCTGGCTTCCCATGACATTCCCATTCCTCTTTCAAATCTCCGGCGCGCAGCGCCGTTGGCTGTAGGATACCTCGGCCGCGATCTGGCGCGCTTGGATCAAGTGTCATTGTGACACTAAGAAAGTGGCGTTTTACAAACTGCTGAGGCTAAACCCACTGTAGCTCTGATAGATAACTATGAATCTATGTATCGCTACATAGATTAGATTTGATTATATAGATTAGATTAGATTAGGTTAGGTTAGGTTAGATGAGGTTAGCTTAGATTAGACTAGATTAGATAGATGGATAGATAGTGTATGTGTATATATATATTTACAGTAGTATACATATATGTATAGTCACTCCTCAAGATTTACCGTCATTTCTTGCTGGATTGGCACCTCCAGTTTGGGCACCCCCGCAGGGATCCAGCAGTGCACAGACAGACTGATCCACAGAGTAACCAAAGATGGTCATTACTTTTTAATGTCTTACAAAAATACGTGTACATATACTGTACGGATTATGTATACATATACACATGTAGTCGAAATATGTGCAAATAATACTGCATATGTATGTCAAATATCGAAACATGCAAGCAAAAATGATAGGGTGCTACCCGCAACTGTTCGATGATTCGATATGGGCCTGGGCGAATACTGTTGATGTACTCCCATGAAGCAATGGCCGCTGGTTCCATAAGTTGAATAACTCCCTAAATGATTTTGTCCCTAATGGTGTTGCCATGTTTTGCTGATTTCTCACCAAAAAAAAGGTGCTTTCATGCACCAATGCATGGGTCATCGCGAGTCATCGCACCAAAAAATCGCTGAACTCCAGCAGAGTGGTGCGGCAATGGTAGGATTGGTCGCTGCAAACGCAGCAGCCCGGAACAAGCTGGCGACATGGCGCTGGTAAAAAGAGTGTTGACATGTGTTGACCATGGTGCTGACCACCACGATGGGATGTAAGATTTTGGGAAGATGGTGGTTCTGTGAACAGAGAGCCTGGGTTTCAAAAACATATGACATTCCATCCTCTTGGGATGATGTATCCCAGGTATAAATTGGTTCCTGGGGATGAGCTGCTCAATGTAATCAGTGTAAGGGATGGGATGCTGGGGAACGATCATTTTTGGGGAAGGAATGTTGGGGTGCCCAAGTTTGGTACGTACGGAATTCGGAACATGTTTTTTTGTGAGGGCCGCAAACTGGGCCTATCCGAGCGCTCTAATTCATTGCAATTTCAGTAGGCAATTTCATGATCAAACAAATCTAGGGCTACTTTTGAAACAAACCCATCCAGCAAAGCCCAATGTTTTTTTCGCTAGCGGACTTGAGGCAAGGCTCATGGTTCAATCAATCCCTAGATGTTCAAACTGGCGTGACATGACATCCGTGCCCAAATCTTCCAGCAGAAGTCCAAGTTTAGTGAATACATAAAAGGTGTATAGGCATATAAAATCATAAAAATACACGTTCGGATGTACGTCTTCTCTGTGTCCATGCCCCAGGTTTGGCCACAGCCCCATATGCATGTACATATGTTGCCTCCTCTAGAATAGTATGCCTAAGTTTAAAAACGTTTAAAAATCATATATAACCATATATCACCGTTCCTATTGATTACATGTATTTACATAGAGAGAGAGAGTAACAAAAAAACAAGGAGCAACATCAACGAAAGAAACATTACTTACTATAGGTATATAGATATGTATACATATATATATACACATACATATATCATGATATATCTACCATAAACCCAAGTTTGCCTAGTCACTCGTTGTCGCGAAACCACACCAGGCGCGACGTCTACTGGACCCGCTGGAGTCCTTGCCTATCCAAGATTTGGGCGTCAAGGCCCGCAGAGTACCGGGGTTTTAACTCATAGCTGGTGTTTAGTAGTTTAGTGGAAAGTAAGGCGAATTTCATCACTAAGATGTTTTAAGTTTCAAGGAAATAAAGGCTTAGCAATAAAACAAGATAGAACATGAATAAAAATGGTGGCCATGCAAGCGACAGTAGAGATGTGGTGGTGTAGTTAGGAACCATCGACATGCACTTAATCTATGTCGGAAGTTACATATTCAGCGCCTTGTGCAAGAACTTCAAGCACTTGTCAAAGTTATGCAACCAATTCGGCTGTGCGGCCTTTAGGATCGAGGGGAGCATTTGGCATCTGTCGTGATGGCAGAGGTAAGTCCTCGTATGAAGCCATATGAAGCCAGTTCCCTTCCATAGTCCTGTTCAATGAGGATCCAGCCACGCACAAAAGATGCGATGGATGTTCATTTTGTGATGGCTGCTGGATGTGGTTTTCAGAGAGGCACAAGACTTTGGAAAGATTGAAACGCTTGCCTAAGGCTTTGTGGATGACGCTGGCAAGGTTCAATGCAGCCCACATGCTCAGAATCAGTCATAATGGCTTCCGGTGATTTTTACCCTCCCAAGAAGGTCAACCAGGTGAACAAGGTTTTGGGAGGCATCTTCTAAACTACGCCGGATTATAAACCTCATATCATTGATGCAAAGACAAATTAAAAGGAAAAGAAGAAGGGAAAGGGACAAAACGAAACAGAAAACACGCAGGGCTGAGGTGGACTTGATTAATTGGGGAGGGCACTTTTGATTTGGGGGGATAACACTCAAGAGGGTACCCTTTGTGAGCTTTCATAACCATCTTTGGTTAATGTAAAAAGGCATAAGAATTAATCATTTCGGGGTTATGCGTTTTGTTTTTTCCCCACATCACGATGTGGGGTTCTAACTTTTTGTTCGACATCCGCCATCCGCCTCCGTCCGCCTCCGTCCGCCTCCGTCCGCCTCCCGCCGTCGTCTCTATCAACTTGTCTCTATCAAACTGTCTCTGTCAACTTGTCTCTATCCACTTGTCTCTATCAAGTTGTCTCTATCAACTTGTCTCTATCAACTTGTCTCTATCAACTTGTCTCTCTCCACTTGTCTCTATCAACTTGTCTTTATCAACTTCTCTCTCTACTTGTCTCTATCAACTTGTTTTATCAACTTGTCTCTATCAACCTGTCTCCATCAACTTGTCTCTATCAACTTGTCTCTATCAACTTGTGGCAGGCGCGGCACTTGGTGACTGTCTGTAGAGGCTCTGGCCGCTGGACACCGGCTCTGGCCGCTGGACACCACGGCCGTGTCGGGCGGCAGGTTGGTGACTGTCTGTAGAGGCTGTGGCCGCTGGACGCCGGCTCTGGCCGCTGGACACTGCGGCTGTTTCGTGTGGCAGGCGCGGCATTCGGCGACTGTCTGTAGAAGCTTTGGCCGCTGGACGCCGGCTATGTCCGCTGGACGCCGCGGCTACTTGCCGACTGTCTGTAGAGGCTCATGGCCGCTGGACGCTCTGGCCGCTGGACACTGCGGCTGTTTCGTGTGGCAGGCGCGGCATTCGGCGACTGTCTGTAGAAGCTTTGGCCGCTGGACGCCGGCTATGTCCGCCGGACGCCGCGGCTATACTTGCCGACTGTCTGTAGAGGCTCTGGCCGCTGGACGCTCTGGCCGCTGGACGCCGGCTCTGGCCGCTGGACGCCGGCTCTGGCCGCTGGACGCAACGTGTTTCGCGTGGCAGGCGCGGCCCTTGGTGACTTTCTGGCAGATTGGTTTCAAAATGGTTTCAGACTGGTTTCAGATTGGTTTCCGACTGGTTTCAGACTTGTTTCCGACTGGTGTCAAACTGGTTTCAGACTGGTTTCAGACTGGTTTCAAATTGGTTTCTGACTGGTTTCCGACTGGTTTCAGACTTGTTTCCGACTGGTTTCGGACTGGTTTCAGCCTGGTTTCCGACTGGTTTCCGACTGGTTTCAGACTGGTTTCGGACTGCTTTCAGACTGGTTTCTGACGTTTCGGACTTGTTTCCGACTGGTTTCCGATTGGTTTCCGACTGGTTTCAGACTTGTTTCAGTCTGGTTTCAAAATGGTTCAAACTGGTTTCAGGCTGTAGTTTCAGACTGGTTTCCGATTGCTTTCCGGTTTGTCTCGTATTGGACTCAGATTGGTTTCAGATTCGTTTCAGACTGGTTCAGACGGGTTTCAGACTGGTGTCAGACTGGTTTCAGACTGGTTTCAGACTGGTTTCAGACTGGTTTCCAGACTGGTTTCCAGACTGGTTTCCGACTGGTTTCCGACTAGTTTCCGACTGGTTTCAGACTGGTTTCAGACTTGCTTCAGACTGGTTTCAGTTTGGTTTCAGGCTGGTTCAAACTGGTTTCTGACTGTAGTTTCAGACCGGTTTCCGATTGCTTTTCGATTTGTTTCGGATTGGACTCAGGTTGGTTTCAGACTGGTTTCAAATTGGTTCAGGCTGGTTTCAGACTGGTGTCAGACTGGTTTCAGACTGGTTTCAGAGTGGTTTCCGGACTGGTTTCCAGACTGGTTTCCGACTTGTTTCCGGCTGGTTTCAGACTGGTTTCGGCTGGTTTCGGCTGGTTTCAGACTGTTTCAAACTGGCTTCAGACTGGTTTCAGACCGGTTTCAGAATGTTTTCAGACTGGTTTCAAACCGCTTTCACACTGTTTTCCGACTGCTTTCACACTGTTTTCCGACTGGTTTCAGACTGGTTTCAGATTGATTTCAAATTGGTTTCAGGCTGGTTTCAGACTGGGTTCTGAATGGTTTCAGACGGTTTCAACTTGTTTCAAATTGTTTCAAACTGGTTTCAGACTGGTTTCAGGTTGGTTTCAGACTAGTCTCGGGCTGGTTTCAGGCTGGTTCCCGATTGGTTTCAAAATCATTTGAGATTGGTTTGAAAATATGTAAAGGCTTCTGTGTGTAAAAGCGTCTATGTGTAAAAGTTGCTCTGCGTGTAAAAGGCTTCTGTGCAAAAGCTGCCCTGTGTAAAAGCTTATGTGTGTAAATGAGCGACCCTGTGTAAATACGGCAGTGTGTAAAAAAGTGTAAAAGCGTCTGTGTGCAAAGGCTTCTCTATGTAAATACTTCTGTGTGTAAAAGTGTCTTTGCGTAAAAGCTGCTCTGTGTGTAAAAGCTGCTCTGCGTGTAAAAGCGTCAGTGTGTAAAAGCTGCTCTGTGTAAAAGCGTCTGTCTGTAAAAGGCTTCTCTGTGTAAATACTTCTGTGTGTAAAAGCTGCTCTGTGCAAAGGCTTCCCTGTGTAAAAGCTTCTGTGTGTAAAAGTGTCTGTGTAACATAGCTTCTGTGTGTAGAAGTGCCTGTGTGTAACAGCACATGTGTGTAAAGGCTTCTCTGTGTAAAAGCTTCTGTGTGAGAAAAGCGCCAGTGTGTAAAAGCTGCTCTGTGTGTAAAAGCTGCCCTGTGTAAAAACGTCTGTGTGTAAAGCGTCTTTGTGTGAAAGGTGCTCTGTGTAAGGGCTTGCCTGCGTAAAAGCTTCTGTGTGTCGAAGCTGCTCTGTGTAAAGACTTCTCTGTGTAAAAGCTTGTGTGTGCAAAAGGGCTTCTGTGTAAAAGCTGGTCGTTCTAAAAGTTTCTGTGCGTAGAGGCTTCTCTGTGTAAATGCTTTTGTGCGTAAAAGTTGCTCTGTGTAAAGGCTTTTTCTGTGTAAAAGCTTCTGTGTGTAAAAGGTGCTTTGTGTAAAAACTGCGCTGCGTAAAGGCCTCCCTTTGTAAAGGCTTCCCTGTGTAAAGGCTGTCTGTCTATCTATCTAAAATATCTATGTTTCTTTCTTTCTTTCTGTCTTTCTTTCTTTCTGTCTTTCTTTCTTTCTATCCATCTATCAATCTAATCTATCTAATCCATCTTTCTAATCTATCTAATATATCTAATTTATCTCATCTATCTAATCTAATTTATCTAATCGATCCAATCTAATTGATCTAATCTAACTTTTCTAATCTATCTAATCTAATCTATCGAATCTAGTCCAATCTCATCTAATCCTATCTAATCTAAATCTAAATCTAAATCTAATCTAAACTAAACTCATCTAATCTAGTCTAATCTAATCCAATCCAATCTAATCTAATCTAATCTAATCTAACCTATCGATCTATCTATCTTATTTTATCTTATCTTGTCTGATGTGATCTGATCTGATCTGATCTTCTCTATCTATCTAGCTATCTATATTATCTAATCGAAGCTAATCTAATCTCATCTCACCTAATCTAATCGTATCTTATCTTATCTATCCATCCACCTACCTCTTCCCCATCCAATCACCATCTGCTCCCACCATCCCATCACCTTCGTCTCATAACAATCGGAAGGCTTAACATGTGGGGTTATCTCGTCCTTTAATTGGTCACATGAACCAATTAGTTTGGGACCAAGAAAATAATTTGCCCAAGTACAAGTGAAAGGGAATAATACTAAATCAGTACCGCTAAAAATCTGCTGGTCGGAGAGCGGATTTACTAGTGGGGGGTAGTCGCACCATCATGGGAGAAAAAAACCCGTAATTGGCTTTAGTATTGCCAGGGGGCACCCTGGACAGGAGGGCATCATTAATGATTAATCCTAACTCGTCATTATTGAGGAGATGATGTGCATGTAGGATGCTGGATTTCTCGATTTTTCGGGATGCAATATGGCCCTGTCTGCAGATAGTTTCCAGACCCCGGTGAAATCCGTGCGATTGGTAAGAAACCCATGGTGCTTGAAAGTGTCAATGGACATCGGTCAAAATTTCAGTGGGACTCCAAACCCACAGACCTTCGTGATCGTGAATCGTAGTAAGGAAACGACTTCACTCTGCAATTCCCACAATTTCCCAACTGTTTCCAATTCCCAGGAGATCGCCAGCACTCTAGCCTGTGCCTCCTTTGTGGGTTTGGTTGAGGCACAAAATTAGCTGTATCAGCTGCTATGGATATAGCTTTGGGACCCAAATCAACATGATCAGATAGAGTTGCATGAATTTTGCCCCTAAATCTATCTATATACTTATGTACATACTCGTATGTATATAAAATACATATATTACATACATGTATCTATATATATATATATATACATACATGAATACGGTATGTGTATATAATATATGAACATGTATATATAATGTACGTCCACATGGTGTCATATTTTTCTATCCACCAACGTGTTGGTATGCGAATGTTTTTGGGTGAGTTAGGGATCTAGGCACATTGTTTTCCCAGCCGATGTGATATTCCATTCGGTTTAAGTCTAATATGATATACCGTTCATAGAGTTATTCGATATGGTTTCTAATATGATTATTCTAACCTTAATATGATTTCTCCGTTCTATATATTAATATATAATATGATACGGTTATTATCTGGACATATGGCATTGATTGTTGCTGAGATATGGACCTATCCGATCGTCAATATTGGGCTGGCTGAGCCAGGGATGGGGAGCTGGGTTGACACCATCGGATGGGTAGATGATGGTAGTTGCCCCTTGGGAGAATCATTGGGAATCATTTTTCTAAATGGTTTGCACCCCCTGAGCCCGGAAGTAGGTTTCAATTTTTTTGGCCCTGTGAGTCAAGACTAGCACCATGTGTGATCTGTATGAGAATGTATCGCCTAGTGGGCCTAATCATTTTCAACCACCTGATGGACAAAAGATGATACTTTGCCTACTTACTCTGGGATTTGACTTGGCAATCGACGAGCGCAAAACTTCCCGGTGTCAAAGATTTCCTGTTGGCGTTATGGTTGTTCAATACGGGGCCATTTTTTGGTTCCTCCAAGCCATCCGCATTTGAGGGTCCCTTTTTGACATTCAGTGTTCAACCAGTTTTGTGAGTCAAAAGCATTCCCGATGTCCAATTTTCGCGCATTTTTCGAGGGACTGCTGCAGTTTTTTCAACTTCGAGCCTCCTTGGAGTCTCCTTTAGTTAGGTTCCCTGCTTGGTGCGAACCGAAACCTAGGGTAGCCAGGGAAATTCTCAGAGTGCAGGGCCCTGTTTTTGGCGAAGCTTCTCCGCACCAAGTGGGCGGCAATAGCCGTGCCCTGTCCCAAACAGTATCGCCATGTGCGCTGTGACGGCCAAGCTTCCGGTGGTTCCGCTACCGCGCTACCAAAATGAGAAGGTCCTCAGAGCCTTGAGGCCGGCACCGGTGGGCTCATGTTTTTGGGGTTTGGAAATGGTGATTCTGTTGGGGCGTTAGAGGATATCCCAGGTACACCTGGTCTCTTGGAATCCCACCAAGCAAAGCCACGAGCTTACCTTTGATTAGTTTCATACGCAAAAGGTGGGATGATGGAAAGCATCTCATTGATTCATCATGGTGGGGATTGGGAAACATTCCCAAAAACCTTGATGATCTAGGGGTTGTGAATGATAGTCATTTGCCCAGACCGAAACGGACCACATGGACTTGTTGAAAAACACGGTTGGTTTTTGTAGAGTAAGCAAAATATGGCCAACGTTTGGGTGACCACAAGCAGTAGCGTCAAATAAAGTTTGGGTTCGGTCGTTTTGAGAGTTTTCCCGGACTCATACATCGTATTGGTTTCGGGGGCATCAGTGCTGACAAGTACACCATTGGCACATATTGGCACAAGAAACCCATACATTTGGCAATATTGAGTCATGTAGAAAACGCCAAGGCATATTTTTGCCCCAATGGTAGAACCATTTCCAGGATTCAAGTATCTTCAAGTATTGTTTGCTGTCTAGGTATTTAAGAACTGACTATTTCCCAGGTTTCTACCCTTGATTGCTGTAGACTACTTGCACTTGGTCGTATCTTGACTGTCAATATGTATTTTTGTTCCTTTGATGTGATAAATGAAAAAGCAAACAACAAGTTGTACGAAATGTGAAAAGAAACAACGTTTTCACGATACAGCATTTTTATGATGTTGTGAAAGAGCAATGCCAAACCTGTTTCAAGATTGGGGTTCTGGCAACCATTGGGTGGAGCAGATTGCGATCATTTCATGGTATATGTACATATGTATGTGTATGTGTGAATATAATATTTATATATATATGCGTGTATGTGTTTATATGTTTATATGCATGTTTTTACTTATGTTTAGAGATATTTTATACACATGTTTATACATATGTTTGTGCATATGTTTGTATTTTTTACATGTAGAGATATTGTTTGTTTTCTCTTGTTTATATACACATTTTATAAATGATATTCACATACACATGAGCAGAACAAAAAAACACAATATCTACAGTACTTAGAGTTCTAGAGACCTCAACAACACACATAGAAACCTATGGAAAGTCTGATGGTTTTAACCTCCGGTGTAGATGACAACCGCGTTTCGGCATTCTTTTCAGGTGGGCTGTGAACTCCACCACTCCGGGCGCATGTCGAAACGTCAGGCAGCAAGCTGGGCCTGTGGGCTTAACCCGTGGATGATTTGGAGGTCCCAACCTCCAAAATTTGATTTTTGTTTAACATGATTTACAGATCTGGGGCAGAATAAATCCATGATACCAATTTTTGGGCTTTACATTGACTAGTTTAGTCGGGACACAGAGTACGGACTAATCTGCTGCTCAGCAGCTGGTTGTCACGTTTCTGTAATCTCTCATGGCAACGGAAATCAACTTTGGATTTTCTATTGCCATGCTCCATTTCTGAAGGGCAACCATTGATATGAGCCCTCCTATAAACGTAATGCGTATATGTATATATACATATATGCATGTACTATATATATACATATATTAGACATGCATGATTGTAGATATATACATGTGTATCTACATGGGATTACCCCAATTCAAAGATGAATGGTCGAATTGGGTTCCTGACGGGGATGCACATTTGACGAACCAACAATACTTGTGAAAATCTGGGTAGACAGATAGTTTCCAGCATGCGCACTAAACCCTACCAGAACGGTTGTTTGCAGAGTCTACACTGTCCAGTGGGCTTCAAACATCTTTAGACTATATATCCACCATTTAGTTTGGGACATCCCCTGGAACATGAAGGTGGCAATTAAATGTCGTTCTGGTCCGGATCCAAGCCCATCGAGCCGTCAACCATGCTAAATTACAATCTTCCCTACTGAAGCCGCAAATTCAGGGCTATATCAGAGAAACCCATGTTCAGAGAAACCAATTGGGATTTTAGGGTATTGAAAAATAGTATGGTGTCGTAAAAGAACAACATTTTTTGTTGGAAACGATCTAAACACCTTTCAGGTATTCACATTGCTTCAGCAACTCTCAGGCGCCGAATTTGTCAACGGCTGAAGCGGCAGCTTGGCATGTTTTTTCATGGGGAAATTTATGACAAGTGTCTGGATTTTGGGACACCCTAAGTCAGTTAAATCATGTTAAATCCATATGCTTTAGCTCCAAAAAGCACAACTTTTAGCTATGGCTGATATTTTGTGTGGCGCAAAAACCTAAGATGTACTTGCGGCTGTCTTCAAGGGGATATATAATATAGTGGTGAGCCAATGGATTTTGGTGGCAAACCCTTTGGACAAGCCTACGTTTGTTTCTGTCTCTCATTTTGATAGACCAGCAGATTTCGTCCATTTAATCATTTAGAAGCAGGCAACGCCTGGGTTTTTCCATAGAACCGCCCAATGGCGGCACAGATTTTGTGGTGTGTTTATAGCACCTAAAACGATGTCCTTTTGAAATGGGCAATCGAATCAAAACAACCCTGCAGGCGAATTCATCTCTTTTCTTCAGGTTAAGGCGAATGGGTTTATTTCGTGTTTACTTTCGTCGTTCCCAGTGCATGAAAAACATGAGACCATTGTCGATCCACAAGGCCGTCAAAAACCAAGAGGGTACCGTGTTTTTTGTTGCTCAACCCCGCTGTGAGGTACCCAGACTTGACTGTTGAGTTTTTTGTTAAGAGGGAAGATCCCCATGTTCTTCAAGTTTCCATTTTGCTGGGTAGATGTCAACATCTCAATTTCCTCCATCTAACTTGTGCTACAAAAAGTATCCTCAATACGTGTATTGCTGCAACGGTACTCAAATATGTCGAAATCATCTGAAATCATAATTTCTATGGAAGGTCACTCATGGATTGTCCAAAAATGGGGTACCCCAAAACGGCAATGCTGCTGGGGAGAACCATGATAGACCCTCTCCTTTGAACGACTCCTCCATATCTTATATTTGCGTAGACCTTGGTTAGCAAATCTATTATACTGTGATTGTAACTTTTCTGTATGTTTAAAATGCGAATAGAGAGCAGCAGCAGCAGCAGGCATTTCGCCGGTTCATTTTGTTCCATTTTAGTTGGTGTATCTAAGATTCTCTAAGATCATCATGAGATGTCCATTGGATTTTCATGGATTTTCCATCGGCTGAGGAAGCTTGGGAATTGCTTGCCAGGGACGGAACTCCTGCGTGTCCCTTGGAAGCTTTCATGTGTGGGGAAGTCTGGGTTTTCGGTGTGTGTTTGAAAATGATAGATAGCCATCAGAATGCATTTTTTGTTGGAAATGCATGGAGATAATTATGCAGAATTAATATGACGATTGATTACTTAATTTTCGGGTAGCCTATTCGAAGGCAATTCTCCAGTAAACAAACATGAATAGATATGGAAACCATTGATCATAGTGTTTTTCCTATAGTAAGTGCTCTACACATGGTGCGTTGTCTATTTGTATGATATATGTGTTCGATGATATCGATAGAGTCCACAAAAATACATACATACATTTTTCTGTTCGCATGTACGAATCTATGCAATCAAATATAATATATTATAGTATGGTATATATATTTATATATACCGTGAATTGATTTTTGCCGCCTGTTGTGGCATCGCTTCAGGTCATGGAGTGCTTTAAGAACTGGCAAGAAGAGCTGCTTGCCAAAGCTGAGGGATTCGCAGGGAGGCAATGTTTTGGTTTAACCATCACTATTTGGATTTAACAAGTAAAGATGTGGTTTTATCTTCAAGCATTTGTGGTTTGATACTCAGAGTGACGAATTTGGTGAGTCCATGAGAACCATTATATTGATCCATAGTCTTTTCACATTGAAACATACAGGATGATTTGCGCAACCAAACTTTAGCCCCATAGGACTACAGACCCTAAATATTCTAAGTAGCAAGTAATCCCATAAGTGGAATTTGAAGTCACCAATCATGATGTGGCACCTACCCACTCCCTGAGACCCAATCCGCCCTGAAAGACTGATGCTGAGTTTACTACCCATTGCTTTTCATTCGGAATTTTCTAGACAGACATCATGGAAGCCTAGATCTGTACTCCATTCAAACATGGCACAGGGATATCTTAGTCACAAAAAACATCTGAATTTTTCCACGGACGTACCGTGATTTTCCGCCCGCTGATTAGTTACCCTTCGGGTAAGGCGAACCCACTGATTTCATGGCTGGGGATGGTTCAAAACACTTAATGTCCACATGAATGGTGGAGAAAAAAAGGTCTGTAACTACAAGCGATTTTGGTGTGATAGCCAAAGGCACCATGGTTTTGACCTCTATATATACGTGTATATATATATATGATTAAATAAGGCTTGCTCAAAGGGTCACGATGCCCACAAGTCGCAAGAGCCGGAACTGTTTCTCGAATTCAGACGCACCCTGAGCGTCATTTCTGCAGAAAGAGCTGAATACTTGAGGGACAACCAGGTAATCCTGCATATGGGTGTGTCTAAACCCACAAATTGCATGTTGATAGGGAATATGATGATGATTGACCGCTGCATTGTTGGTTACCCTATTTTCCGACAAACTCATACGTGACCCTTTGTGTCCCGTGAAGTTCATGTTCTCAAGGCGAGCTTTGATTGCAGGAAGTCTTTGAACATAATTGGCAGCTGAGATTGGGGTACGTTCATGTTCTCTGCTTGTTGGTGTTTTTTGTCCATCATACCCAAATGATAATCCCTGAAGATCCTCTCATGGTCTTGTAAATGTGCTTGAGCGTTGGAACTACCCAACTAGCGTAGCATGAGTGAAGAATATGTTTGGTGTAGTAACTCCCCAAAAAAAGCGCAACCCCAAAAGATAGAACAGGAATTGGCCATTATGGCATATGACTGCGATGGTTTTACTTTCAGCTTTTGCGATCCCTTTCGGGGTTGCTATACGAGACATCCAGAGGCTGGGGTCCTCATCAGAGGCGCGGAAACTGTTAAACCTAATGGTTTCAAAGATGGATGCAATGGATAATATATATATATGGGTATATTTATAATATATATATATATATGGGTGTACAATATATATATATATATATTCATGGGTTATCAAACCACCCCCAAGTCGAGCCACCCCCAGGTGAGGGCTGCTTATTCGGTTAAAAAAACCTTATTTGCACCTTATTAGCTGCTATTAAGCAAGTCTTAAATCTTATTAGCTGCTATTAGCTTCTATTAGGCAGTTTCGTCTTATTCATATGAAGCATGCCCTTATTCAGTGCTTATTAGGCAATGAATAAAAACATGCTTCTGTTGAATAAGAGGCAGGTGCCTTAATAAGCACATATGCTGTTTTTGAATAAGGGTTCATGAAGCCCCACATCAAGGTGTTTTCTTATTTTTTCACCTTCCTCATGAAGAAAAGACAGTCAGCCAAATAAGGCAAGATGATGTTTTCAAATAAGAAAACATCATTTTCAAATAAGGCTTTGAATAAGGACGATACATATTTTCACATCGTTCAAATAAGGCTTAGAATAAGAAACCATCATTTTCAAATAAGGCGTTGAATAAGGACACCAAATAATTTCTCATCGTTCAAATAAGGCTTAGAATAAGAAACCATCATTTTCAAATAAGGTGTTGAATAAGGACACCAAATAATTTCTCATCGTTCAAATAAGGCTTTAAATAAGAAAAGTAAATTTTCAAATAAGGATTTGAATAAGGGCAATAAATAATTTCACACTGTTCAAATAAAGATTCTAACAAGAAAAAAAACTATTTATCACGACAATTAGTGATTCCCATAGTTCCACGACAGCTACTTTTCACTCCAGCATTTTTTTCTGCAAATTTCCCCAGGGCAATTCCCCGCATGTTTCATCAGCAAATTGCGTGGCAATTTCCTCAGCAAATTCCCAAAGAAAAAAAATCTTGAGAAATTTCCGCAGCAAATTCCCAAGCACATTTCCCTGCAATTTTTCTTGCAAATCAATGAGCAAATCAAAACCAAATCCACCCTGGCAATTTGTGTAGATCGCCAAGCAAGAGCTAGGGAGCTCAGTCCCACCTCTCAGCTATTTCCTGTAGGGTATTACTGCTTAATAGTGCCTAATAGGCTACTCCTGGCATAGCCTGGTCCAGCACCCCCAACCATTCTCCCCCCAGCTCAGTACCCACCACTCCAATCCACCAGCCCCTCTTCCCACCCCTTGGAGGGGGGAGAGGAGGGGGGGAGAGGAGGGGGGGAGAGGAGCAGGGAGAGGAGCAGGGAGAGGAGCGGGGAGAGGAGCGGGGAGAGGAGCGGGGAGAGGAGTGGAGAGGAGGGGGGACGGGGTAGTCTGGGGGGCTGGTGGATAGGAGTGTTGGGTACTGAGCTGGAAGCGGAAGGATGGCCTATTAGGTACTAATAAGCATAACTAGCCTCCAGAACCATAGCTGAGAGGTGGGACAAAGCTAACTAGCTAATGACAGCTTGGGGAGGTGAGGGGAATCGAGCCCGAGTCACATCGATAGCAACGATGTATTCTACCACTAGACCTTTGATGCCTGTGAGCTGGTGGACTGGAATGTTGGCTCTGGTGGATTGGAGTGTTGGGTACTGAGCTGGGAGTAGGCAAAAGGTTGCAGGTGGACCAGGCTATGCAAGGCATACCCTATTGGGCACTAATAAGCACTAATAGCCTCCAGGACCATAGCCAAGAGGTGGGACTGAGCCTGGGGGGTAGTCTGGGGGGCTGGTGGACTGGAGTGGTGGGCACTGAGGTGGGAGTGGGGGGGAAGGTTAGGGGGTTGGACCAGGCTATAACAAATAGCTTATTAGGCACTAATAAGCACTAGTACTCTCCAAGATAATAGATCCACCAGCTCACAGGCATCAGTGGTCTAGTGGTAGAATACATCGTTGCTATCGATGTGACCCGGGTTCGATTCCCCTACACTCCCCAAGCTGTCATTGTGCCTGGCAATAGCTAGTTAGCTTTGTCCCACTCCCAGCTAAGGTCCTGGAGGTGGACCAGGCTATGGAAAGCATAGCCTATTAGGCACTAATAAGCACTAATAGTCTCAAGGACCATAGCTGAGAGGTGGGACTGAGCCTGGGGGGTAGTCTGGGGGGCTGGTGGATAGGAGTGTTGGGTACTGACCTGAGAGGGGGAGGATGGCCTATTAGGTACTAATAAGCATAACTAGCCTCCAGAACCATAGCTGAGAGGTGGGACTGAGCTGGCAGGGAGTCTAGGGGGCTGGTGGATAGGAGTGTTGGGTACGAGCTGGCCCCCTCCTCTCCCCCTCCTCTCCCCCTCCTCTCGCCCTCCTCTCCGCCTCCTGTCCCCTTCCTCTCCGGCTCCTCTCCCCGCTCCTCTCCCCGCTCCTCTCCCCGCTCCTGTCCCCGCTCCTCTCCCCGCTCCTCTCCCAGCTCCTCTCCCTGCTCCTCTCCCCCTCCTCTCTCCCCCTCCTCTCCCAGCTCCTCTCCCAGGCTCAGTCCCACCTCTCAGCTATGGTCCTGGAGACTATTAGTGCTTATTAGTGCCTAATAGGCTATGCTTTCCATAGCCTGGTCCACCTCCAGGACCATAGCTGGGAGCGGGACAAAGCTAACTAGCTATTGCCAGGCACAATGACAGCTTGGGGAGTGTAGGGGAATCGAACCCGGGTCACATCGATAGCAACGATGCATTCTACCACTACACCACTGATGCCTGTGAGATAGTGTACCGGAATGTTGCCTCTGGTGGATTGGAGTGTTGGGTACTGAGCTGGGAGTGGGTGGATGGCCTATTAGGTACTAATAAGCATAACTAGCCTCCAGAACCATAGCTGAGAGGTGGGACAAAGCTAACTAGCTATTGCCAGGCACAATGACAGATTGGGGAGGTGAGGGGAATCGAGCCCGAGTCACATCGATAGCAACGATGTATTCTACCACTAGACCATTGATGCCTGTGAGCTGGTGGACTGGAATGTTGGCTCTGGTGGATTGGAGTGTTGGGTACTGAGCTGGGAGTAGGCAAAAGGTTGCAGGTGGACCAGGCTATGCAAGGCATACCCTATTGGGCACTAATAAGCACTAATAGCCTCCAGGACCATAGCCGAGAGGTGGGACTGAGCCTGGGTGGTAGTCTGGGGGGCTGGTGGACTGGAGTGGTGGGCACTGAGGTGGGAGTGGGGGGAAGGTTAGGGGGTTGGACCAGGCTATAACAAATAGCCTATTAGGCACTAATAAGCACTAGTACTCTCCAAGATAATAGATCTGCGCTCGCTAGCTCTCGCTAGGCCCAACCACAGGCCCAACATTCCAATCCATCAGCTCACAGGCATCAGTGGTGTAGTGGTAGAATACATCGTTGCTATCGATATGACCCGGGTTCGATTCCCCTACACTCCCCAAGCTGTCATTGTGCCTGGCAATAGCTAGTTAGCTTTGTCCCGCTCCCAGCTATGGTCCTGGAGGTGGACCAGGCTATGGAAAGCATAGCCTATTAGGCACTAATAAGCACTAATAGTCTCCAGGACCATAGCTGAGAGGTGGGACTGAGCCTGGGAGAGGAGGGGGAGAGGAGCAGGGAGAGGAGCGGGGAGAGGAGCGGGGAGAGGAGCGGGGACAGGAGCGGGGACAGGAGCGGGGAGAGGAGCGGGGAGAGGAGCCGGAGAGGAAGGGGACAGGAGGCGGAGAGGAGGGCGAGAGGAGGGGGAGAGGAGGGGGCCAGCTCGTACCCAACACTCCTATCCACCAGCCCCCTAGACTCCCTGCCAGCTCAGTCCCACCTCTCAGCTATGGTTCTGGAGGCTAGTTATGCTTATTAGTACCTAATAGGCCATCCTCCCACTCCCAGCTCAGTACCCAACACTCCTATCCACCAGCCCCCCAGACTACCCCCCAGGCTCAGTCCCACCTCTCAGCTATGGTCCTGGAGACTATTAGTGCTTATTAGTGCCTAATAGGCTATGCTTTCCATAGCCTGGTCCACCTCCAGGACCATAGCTGGGAGTGGGACAAAGCTAAGTAGCTATTGCCAGGCACAATGACAGCTTGGGGAGTGTAGGGGAATCGAACCCGGGTCACATCGATAGCAACGATGTATTCTACCACTAGACCACTGATGCCTGTGAGCTGGTGGATCTATTATCTTGGAGAGTACTAGTGCTTATTAGTGCCTAATAGGCTATTTGTTATAGCCTGGTCCAACCACCTAACCTTCCCCCCACTCCCACCTCAGTCCCCAGACTACCCCCCAGGCTCAGTCCCACCTCTCGGCTATGGTCCTGGAGGCTATTAACCAGCCCCCCAGACTAACCCCCGGGCTCAGCCCCACCTCTCAGCTATGGTCCTGGAGACTATTAGTGCTTATTAGTGCCTAATAGGCTATGCTTTCCATAGCCTGGTCCACCTCCGGGACCATAGCTGGGAGCGGGACAAAGCTAACTAGCTATTGCCAGGCACAATCACAGCTGGAGTTTAGGGGAATCGAACCCGGGTCACATCGATAGCAACGATGTATTCTACCACTAGACCATTGATGCCTGTGGGCTAATGGATTTGAATGTTGGGGTTGTGGTTGGGCCTAGCGAGAGCTAGGGAGCGCAGATCTATTATCTTGGAGCCTATTAGTGCTTATTAGTGCCTAATAGGCTATGCCTTCCATAGCTTGGTCCACCCTCTCCTCCCAACCATCCCGCCAGTACCCAACACTCCAATCCACCAAAGTCCCCAAGCTGTGCCTGGCAATAGCCAGCCAGCTCAGTCACAACTTATCAGTACCTTGTAATGCTTATTAGTTCTTATTAGTTCCTATTCTGTCCCATGGAATGTGTGTGCATCTAATCTTTTGTTCATTACCCTGAAAGCCTTAAAAGTTCCTATTATGTGTTATTAGTCATTTTGCCCGTTTTTCGCCTAATTCGGATCTCAGATCTCAGGCCATGGCAACATGGTAAGACACAAGGGAGAAGACAACAGGGGAAGACACAACAGGAAAACAAATAGGGGAGAATCACCAGTGAGCTGAGGTTTCGGCGACACAATAAGGAGCAGGAAATGGGGAGACACACCGGAGAAAATCAAAGGGGAAAATGATGCAAAATGAGAAATGTGACTTTTAAAGTTTGTAAAGCAGAAAAACTTGCTTTTGTAAGATATGGAAATTTATAATCTAACAAATTTGTTTAAACCTGATTTTGGGCACAATTAATTCATGGATAGAAATAAGTTTTTTGAACATATTGTGACATTTTTTTAAAATAAAAAAATTATTCCAATACATTCAAAATGAACCAGTGAATGTTTTAAGACTGATTGTGGACATAATTTTTTGCATAGAAATTAGTTTAAATTCAAAGCAACATTAGTGTTACAATATAAATTTCCCTATCTTACGAAAGCAAGTTTTTCTGCTTTACAAACCATAAAAGTGTGCATAATTTTCCTTTTGCTGTTCTCCTGTTCTGTTTTCGAAGAATCTCAAACGCCAGGCCTTAGCAACCACAGCCAAAACGGGCAAAATGACTAATAACACATAATAGGAACTTTTAAGGCTTTCAGGGTAATGAACAAAAGATTAGATGCACACACATTCCATGGGACAGAATAGGAACTAATAAGAACTAATAAGCATTACAAGGTACTGATAAGTTGTGACTGAGCTGGCTGGCTATTGCCAGGCACAGCTTGGGGACTTTGGTGGATTGGAGTGTTGGGTACTGGCGGGATGGTTGGGAGGAGAGGGTGGACCAAGCTATGGAAGGCATAGCCTATTAGGCACTAATAAGCACTAATAGGCTCCAGGAACATAGCTGAGAGGTGGGACTGAGCCCGGGGGGTAGTCTGGGGGGCTGGTGGACTGAAGTGTTGGGCACTGAGGTGGGAGTGGGGGGAAGGTTAGGGGGTTGGACCAGGCTATAACAAATAGCCTATTAGGCACTAATAAGCACTAGTACTCTCCAAGAGAATAGATATGCTGTGCTGTCCTGGAGTCATTTGTTCCCACATTTGTGGACACAAATTACACCGAAATTCAGGGTAGCCAACTATCATTTTGTGAAGTAACATAAAAAGCGACATTCTGTATTGTGGTGTTTGTGAATTTGGAAACTTGCAAACTCAACCTTCAGTTCGCCCCCAAATCGCATTGAATGCTGTAAATTTCCAAATTCCACAGAATCAAGATCCAATCTATACAATGTTTTGACTGGTTGAAGTGAATTTAACATTGAGCTTACTCCAATATTGTATTTATGTACCTATTAGGTGTTATTAGGTTGTGGTTTTGTGGAACTGAAAATCGCTACGCCAAGTCTTTTGGCGAACGCGGCTTTGGCTGTGCTCGATCTGAAATCATTCGTTTCCACATTTGTGGACGTCAATTGCACTGAAATTCAGTGTAGCCAACTATCATTTTGTGAATCAATATCATAGTGTTTGGGAATTTGGACTTAGAACCGAGAAATTAAAATTGGCAGTTCAACCTTTAGTTGGCCTTCATATCGCATTGAATGCTGTAAATTTCCAAATTCCACAAAACACAATGTTCTGACTGGTAAGTAACTTTAACATTGAGGTTACTTCAATATTATATATATATGTACCTATTAGGTGTTATTAGGTTGTGGTTTTGTGGAATTGAAAATCACTACGCCAAGTCTTTTGGCGAACGCGGCTCTGATTCTGCTTGATCTCAAATCATTCGTTTCCACATTGGTGAACACAAATTACACTAAAATTCAGTATAGCCAAGTATCACTTGTGAAGCAACATAAAAAGAAGCACTGTGTGTCGTAGTGTCTGTGAATTTGGAAACTTGGAAACAAAACGCCACAAGCAATTAAAATTGATGGTTCAACCATCAGCTGGCCCTCCTATCGCATTGAATGCTGTAAATTTCCAAATTCCACAGAATCAAGATCCAATCTATACAATGTTCTGACTGCTTGAAATGACTTTAACATTGTGGTTACTCAACTATTGCATATGTGTACCTATTAGGTGTTATTAGGTTGTGATTCTGTGGCAATGAAAATCACAGTGCCAAGTTTTTTGGCGAAAGCGGCTCTGATTCAGCACGGTTTTGATCTCCGTGTCTCGAGGATGGCAGGCGATGATTTAATCTCTGGAATCCAAGACCTCCTTGTTTGTCGTTTTTGCACACCCAAAAAACATAAGTTGCTTGGTGGGTCTGAACGACATATGGGCAAACATAATGAAACAAATTTAAACAATGTATTGACCAAACCAAGATTAGTACAGATAATGATACTATTAACTGAGAATCTGAATATGATACAAAAAAAATATGTTTTCAAAAAGATATATTGTTTTCAATCAGATATTTGGATGTCCAAGATTCATCTCCCTTCAGGGAATCGATAAAGTCGTGAATCTGGAAAATATGCGGACGCTCTTCATGTTGCCCTGGATGCATCACATTCCATCTCGCATAGGCCCAATGTAAGCATGCCACCAAAGCCGTTGGTTCATCCGGGTTCGAATTTGTGGGCCATTTTCTGCTCATAGACTGTTGACCAATACGATCACCTGAATTCATTTTCAGAGTTTTAAAACAGTGTGGTTAATAAGCCCTAATAAGTGTTAATTGCATTTTGGGATACAAATAAAAATCATAAATTTATATCCAAAACACTTGTAGGATATCGAATTTGATACCCGTACGTCTTTGGATTCCGGAGAATCCAGACTTCCTTGTGAGATGCTCCTTTATTTGGCAGTAGGGTTTTCAGCGTCGGCGGTGTTGTTGCGACACGAGCTTTTTTGACCTGAGGTTCATCAGCTTTTGCAGCCTCAGGTGCTGGTTTTTTCCTGTCTTTGAAACATTGCTCCTCCTCACCAACTTCTGGATCATCCTTTCCTTGTGCCAGGAGAGGTTGTGCTTTATCTTTTGCCAGCTTCTGATCTTCCTGAAAGGCAAACTCTGAGGAACCAGACTCTATCTGGTCATCATATGGAGAAAAAAAAATAACAGCTAAAATAAGCTTTGGTGGTATCCCCAACCGCTGCAACAGTTTAGCGTTACAATTCTTCCTGAAGCGTGCAGCGAAGCCAAGCGCTAGAACCGCTAGATACCTGGAACCTTCAGCCTACCTCCTAAGTCTAATTTAAGAATAATTTGTATCTTATTAGTGCCTAATTGAGTTTTTTATGTATAGAATTGCAACGCCCCATGAGCTTGCGCTTTTGGGGAAAAATACAGAGCTTGAGATATTTATACCAAAAAAACAGCAAAAATCTTACTAATTTGCGCCTATTAAGGCCGCCCAAGTATCATTGATCTCTGCAGATTCTCTCTTGTCTCCAGTGTTTGGTTCCTGCTTTCTTTTAACTTTGACTTTCCCTTTTGAGTGAAATTCTACCTCAATGTCTTCCTTTTCCAATGCATCTCTCACTCTTGCTTTGACCTCTTCAGCACCTTCCTGTCGGTACAATTCTGCCAATTCGTCTTTGGCGAGCTGCGACATTTTGTCAAATGCTTGTGCATTTTCAGGATCAAGCATCGAAATCATACCAAGGACTGTGGACATCTCATCCATGTCTTCATCTGGTTTTTTCTTTTTAGGTTTGGTAGGAGGGGCCAGTCCCCTTACCAACCCTTCCTGGGCTTCCTCTGTTTCACCACCTTCAAACAGAAATCTAACCAGCGCGCGGGCATGATCTTCTTTGATGACTGAACCTCTGCTTCCAGAACCATTGGGGAACTTTGGCACATCCAGCTTGAGACTTGCTGTGATCGTCTTTAGGTTTTCTGCCAACAAGAAAACTTTTGCTCTGATCGCTGCCTTGAGCAGCCCATACTCCTCATCTCTATCCACATGGATAAGTTCCATTGCTGTCCCAGCTCCCAAAGCGATATTCATCATGGCTGGGAGCTTCCGTTCAACAGAAACGTGTATCCAAGGACTCTTGGAATCAAAGTGATGGTTCGTCATGGGAATGGCTTCAACCGGCTTCAAGATCAGATACTCCTAACATGCTCAAATGATAAAGACGAAAAGCTTATTAGCACTTATTAGGGCTATCAAGGCTTTGAGCTAATATTAGGTGTTTTTTCCCAAACCGAGCCTTCCCACCAGATCTGACTTTCTCCAACTGCAGACCAAAAGAGCACCATGTTCGAAAACCAAGTGCCATGATGAATGCATTTGTCAGCTTGTTGTAGTATACTTCGCCAAGAACAAGCAATGCACCTGATGCTGGACAGAATGTACTGGCTTGGACAGCTATTTGATGCTATTAATGTAGCTATAACTCAGGAACAAAACAAGCAGGGAAAACTTCAAGCAAATAGGAAAATGCAGTCAGACAGGCCTGCCCAATGCATTCGAATCTCATTCCAGAGATTGTTCTCCTCTTGCAGAATATATGCCATGGCTGCAATAGCTCGCTCATCGCTCAATGCACCTGCTTTTCTCCAATTTTTGTCCATACTGTTGACCTCCAAACCCGGAACATCATCAGGCATGTCCGATGACTGAATACTCAAAAATCTGCCTGCAGTCGATCTAAATGATTTGCTGCTTGCAGAGGTCATAATGTGCCAGTCATCTTCATCTGGCAGCAACTGCGACATACCAGATGCAGCAGTGTACGGACTCAAAATACAGTATGCGTACTTGCTCCAATCACTCATCACACTGTTTCGAGATGTAGTCTGCACTTTGTAATGCAACCAGCTGAAAGTGCTTTCGCAAATCTCTTTTGTAGTAGACGGCCCCAAATACAATTTGTGGAGCAATTGCAACAATGGTTGGTCCAGTCCCTGCACAACAAAGGCCATGATTTCTCGTGGAAGCTGATGAAAATTCCACCCAACATCTTGCAAGCATTTTCCGAGATACAGATTGCCAACCTTGTCATTCACGTAGATTTGTTCTGCCTTCAGGGAACAATATTTCACTAGTTCCTCACTAATAATAAGGCCTAATAATGCTGTTAGACTGACTTTTTTTGTTGTTCAAAGAAAATCAAAATACAGGATTGTGCCAAGAGGCTTTGAGCAATGTTTTCACTGCTGCTTTCAGTCGTTCCAATGCCCGTTGTTTTTCTCTGCCATCAGGTAGAAAATAGGCCGCTGCTGCATGTGGAAGCCGGTAGCTATGTAGCAAGTTGGCCCAAAGTATCGCTGCCAAAAGATGTACGCCGAAGTCCCAAGCACAATTAAGGATTTGCTGCTCAAAAGTCATCCAAGGAGGAACTTCCTCCAAAGGAGTTGCAGATGGCAACGTCAGGCGTAAATGTGTTACAAACCCCACACTTTGTAGGATGCTAGCAATGCCCACAATCATCTGAAACCAAGATCCTGCAGCCCTTTGTGCTGCCCACAGAAGCGCTTCTTGTGGTCCAGAGGACATGGTGTCTTGGCTTGTGGCATATTCTGTTTCCAAAGGCACTGTGAGATCGCATAGAATCACTGCAAAAGCGTAGTTCCGTTCATCATGCAAAAAGCTGCTGATCATCTTTGTTGGACCCTTCCCAGAAAAATACTTGAACAACTGAGCCTTTGAAGCGTAGGGATCTTCATGCACAAAATTTGGCTCATCTTCTTGTTGTGGTTGTGGCATAGCATCAGCATCAGTGCTGTGTTCCTGCATGACCGTCTTTTAAAAATGAACATAGTATATATATAATTATTGATGGTGCTTATTAGCTCTTAATAATCACATAAAATAAAAGAGACAAGTTGACCAATCAGATCCTGAACGAAATCCAGCATTGAATCAACAGCAATTGTCTGTATGGTCCAGTCGGCCAGAAGCGCTCGGAATGCCTTTTGTGCACCGAACCAGCTTTTGTTTTTTACCTGATTTGCGAAATCAATCACATAAGCGAAAAAAACTTGCTGGTACATTCAAGAGTTACCTGGCTAAAGTGAATGCCAAGTTGCAAAATGTCCTCTATTTTTGATGATCTTGGCTTCCATCCAAGTTTCAATACTAGCGTAGACCATATCCGGGTGGAAGTCAATGCCACGGTCTCGAGAGATACGTTCAGATACAGATGCAAAGAACTCATCATCTTGCTGCTGAAGCCATGATTTCACTGACTCCATCTTCATGTGCAACTTGTCTCCGCTCAGAAAAGCCCCATGATTGAAGTTGCCTTGTCAAGATGGAAAAAAAAACACATTGAATAAACTTACATAAATTTGGCTTTTACATTGTTGCTAAACAAAAATCAATGTTAATCTTGGCAAGTGTGCAGATCAGGGTCAGCCGTAGGAGCCCCATATTGAGATTTGCACGTGAAACTGCTTTCTTGAAGCAGTTCCACTTTGAATGGGCATCCTCTTGGTCTGCAAATCCTCTTGCATGGAGCACACCAAAAGCGTACTCAAAGGCTTTGTTTTGTACTGTTTCGCCATCAGTCACCTGAGTCAGGGCCACTAACATTAGGCAATGCAGAAAAGTCTGCTGCATATGTAACAAAACAAAATGTATATGACTGCATATACAAAAAATATATACATAATATCAATATACACAGACAAATCTAGGCGAAACCCCCTAATCAGCACAAATAGCTCTTAATAGTAATGATACTTGCAAATCAGTCACGAGTTTCAGGATTGGAAGATGCTCAACTTTCGGAACCTTCACCTTCTCAAGATCATCCCCAAATTTCAATCTCTCCTCAGGTGGTGGGATGAAGAAAAGCCAGTTTTTGCCTCCGAAGGATTCGAAGAGATGGTTCAGGAATTTCAGGATCACATAATAGGCTTTGCACTCAGAGGCTTGCAGTAGTGGCCTTTGTGTTGCTCTTGAAACAGTCTAATAGTGCCTAATAGTGTTGAACAAACAAAACTATTTTTGAAAATGATTTACTGACAAACGTCGAGAGGCCTCATCACAGAGGCACCGTTCAGAACTTCAGATATGTTTTTGGTCAAGGCCTTGGCTCGTCAACGAAGCAAAGGCTTAACAGTGTTTGCAAGTATATGCTTTCAGATGGTGCACATATGACAAGCTTCTTGTCACAATATGTGAAGAACTTTCTGCTCAGCACATTTTTTTCTCATGGTCGGTTTGACCCCCTGGTTGATACGATGGGTGAAACGCATGCTCTTACAACTGTCAGGCATTCTCGAAGGCTAATGAACATTCACGATGGTTCTGGCAGGTTCCATTTTGCACGCATCCTGCAGGAATGTGTTCACATCCACACACTAACTAACTATATAATCACTTGTTGAAAACAAAAACACAAAATTTGTTTTGTCAAAATCTGCTCCTTTGCGCCAGTTTTGCATCCGGTCCACCTCCACGCACTGTGAAAGCAGCTTCTCCACAGAGAAGCTGCGAGGCAAGGTTGCATTTTGATAACTTCTCCATGCACCCACGCTGGTAGACAAAGGCTTGCCACATGCCGTAGATGTTGTCTTTGGTTAATACAAGCAGGATTGGATTTGCACATCCCAGAAAGACGCATTTTCCATCACTAGGGCGGAGCAGAAACCATCTCTTCTTCTCTTTATGGAGGACAACACGCTCAGCGGGTGCAACATCTGACATTCGACCTTCTAATAGAGAATCTTGCTGACTAGGAAGAGCTCTCTCTTGCAGCTCCTTAGTGGGTAAAAGGTTGGCTTGCACCTGAAGGTGTTGTCAATCATACTACTAGCTTAATTGTTATTATTAACAGCTAATAATATTGTCTATTGTACATATGGGGAAAAGTCTTACAAGGGATTCCAACAACTGCATGCTGATTATACAATTTCCCTGATAAAAAATAAACACCCCATATCAAGCCAGGTATCCTGATTCTGGCGTTGGGCAGAGAGCTGGAGGTATCCAGAAGCCTGTGCGACATTGCGATGATCCGCTCCATCCAGAATCAGATTCTACTGTTATATTCCAGTCAAAGATAAACACCAAAGAAATACAGGCAAGCGACTCTGGAATGACTACGTGCTGATGCCGTATCTGCGCGATTGTCCTTGGTATATAGGTTCCATGGCTGATGGGGCCAAGCATTTTCAGAATAGACAGTACTCTTTCTGCTCATCTTGACATGACATTTTTACCGTTTACTAAATTTGAAAGGGAGATCTGTGAAACCCATTATGAGATATTATATCAGATCTCATTCACATTAGGAGATTGGTCAAACAGATTTGGTGTTTCTTGGCAATAAATATGGCTTATTAACATCTATTTGAGTAGTACAATGATGCAAAAAAACACAATGCAATCAAAGTAGCAAAAATTCTGCTGGATGCTGCACCTTCCTCTGGAGTCTGCTGACTTGTGCGATCACGACTGCGATCACGACTGCGCTCCTCACGTTTGCTCCGAGAATCCTCAGATAGTCAGCGTTGTTCAGTTGGATGTCAATTGAATTTCCATTACCATAACCTGTAGGTGATCTGTTTGGGCTTGGATGTGTTTAATTGGTGAGATTTGACCATTGGTGCTATAGAATTTTGAACTGCAGAATATATGTTCCTTATATCCAAGGTTTCAAAACCATCAAATTGCAAAACATATCAGAATCACAATGCCAGTCATTGCATTTACTGTGAAACTTATCAACTTGATTACCACTGTCTTTGCTGACTTACCAATTTGATTTGATAAAACCATTGTCCTCAAGATGCTCCTTTTTTCCCAGATCGAATGAGCACCTAAATTCGAAATGGCTGGTGAAATCAGATTTTTGTGAATACGATCAGTTAACTTCTTCTGCATCTTCAGCATGTGGCTGAACCATGTGCCTCATGCGGATCTCCAAGTGTTGTTTCCTTCGTACCAGAGACTGTGTGAAGGTCACCACATGCTGGCGTGTTGTGGTCAAACTTAGGTAGAGATCTGTGGCACTTGCTCCAACATCTTCCAAATGATCTGTAAATGTATCCAATGTGGATAAATAGGCTTCTGTCAGGAAAATTGAATTGGAGATCGCATTCAATTCATCAAGCAGTTGCTGGAACGACAGTTGATTTGCAGGTCGGGAAGCTCCACGCATGGAATCAATATGGAAAGTGGAAAAGAAAGAGGCAGTATCAAGCTTGAGCCAAACTTCACATGAGTTTTATGCAATGTAGCTGATTAGCAGCTATTTGGTTATTTCATGAGACTATATCTGCAATATTGCACTCACACAATTTACGTAAGTGTAGTCACTAGCCTACTACTCAGAGTGAGATCAGAGGTATGGGACACACAGGCGAGAAAGAAAAAGGTAAGGGATCAGGGAGACAGGTACAGTGCTTGAGACAGGTGAACAGGATAAAGGGAAAAAAATGATACAAATGGTTTGCGCACAGGGTCAAGGATGCACAAACAGGAGAGTTAGGAACTAATAAGCATTAATAAACATGTCAGACAAGCACGACACAGGAGAAACAGGAAGAGGGGGAGATGCTACAGGAAGAGGAAGGACGGGGTGAGCCAGAGCCAGGAGAGAAGAGAAATATTATGTTTTGAGAGCCAAATAAGCAAAAATAAGCACAAAGAAGCATGAAAGGCTCCAGGAGCTTGTACAAAAGCCAGGAGGGGGGCGAGAGGCTGTAGGAGCCCGCAAGCCAGGGACGGGGTGAGCAGGAGCCAGGGGAGAAGAAAAATATTATGTTTTTGAGAGCCAAATAAGCACAAATAAGCACAAATAAGCATGAGAGGCTCCAGGAGCTTGTATACAAGCCACAAGGGTGGGGCGAGAGGCTCTAGGAGCCCGCAAGCCAGGGACGGGGTGAGCAGGAGCCAGGGGAGAAGAGAAATATTATGTTTTTGAGAGCCAAATAAGCACAAATAAGCACAAAGTAGCACAAAGAAGCACAAATGAGCACAAATAAGCATGAGAGGCTCCAGGAGCTTGTATACAAGCCACGAGGGTGGGGCGAGAGGCTCTAGGAGCCCCCAAGCCAGGGACGGGGTGAGCACGAGCCAGGGGAGAAGAGAAATATTATGTTTTTGAGAGCCAAATAAGCACAAATAAGCACAAAGTAGCACAAAGAAGCACAAATAAGCACAAATAAGCATGAAAGGCTCCAGGAGCTTGTATAGAAGCCACGAGGGTGGGGCGAGAAGCTGTACGAGCCCACAAGCCAGGGACGGGGTGAGCAGGAGCCAGGGGAGAAGAAAACTATTATGTTTTTGAGAGCCAAATAAGCACAAATAAGCACAAAGTAGCACAAATAAGTACAAATAAGCATGAGAGGCTCCAGGAGCTTGTACAAAAGCCAGGAGGGGGGCGAGAGGCGCTAGGAGCCCCCAAGCCAGGGACGGGGTGAGCACGAGCCAGGGGAGAAGAGAAATATTATGTTTTTGAGAGCCAAATAAGCACAAATAAGCACAAAGTAGCACAAAGAAGCACAAATAAGCACAAATAAGCATGAAAGGCTCCAGGAGCTTGTATAGAAGCCACGAGGGTGGGGCGAGAAGCTGTACGAGCCCACAAGCCAGGGACGGGGTGAGCAGGAGCCAGGGGAGAAGAAAACTATTATGTTTTTGAGAGCCAAATAAGCACAAATAAGCACAAAGTAGCACAAATAAGTACAAATAAGCATGAGAGGCTCCAGGAGCTTGTACAAAAGCCAGGAGGGGGGCGAGAGGCGCTAGGAGCCCCCAAGCCAGGGACGGGGTGAGCACGAGCCAGGGGAGAAGAGAAATATTATGTTTTTGAGAGCCAAGTAAGCACAAATAACCACAAATAAGCACAAAGAAGCACAAATAAGCATGAGAGGCTCCAGGAGCTTGTATAGAAGCCACGAGGGTGGGGCGAGAGGCTCTAGGAGCCCGCAAGCCAGGGACGGGGTGAGCAGGAGCCAGGGGAGAAGAGACATATTATGTTTTTGAGAGCCAAATAAGCACAAATAAGCACAAAGTAGCACAAAGAAGCACAAATAAGCATGAGAGGCTCCAGGAGCTTGTATACAAGCCACGAGGGTGGGGCGAGAGGCTCTAGGAGCCCGCAAGCCAGGGACTGGCTCCTGCACAAAGTAGCACAAAGAAGCACAAATAAGTACAAATAAGCATGAGAGGCTCCAGGAGCTTGTACAAAAGCCAGGAGGGGGGCGAGAGGCGCTAGGAGCCCCCAAGCCAGGGACGGGGTGAGCACGAGCCAGGGGAGAAGAGAAATATTATGTTTTTGAGAGCCAAATAAGCACAAATAAGCACAAAGTAGCACAAAGAAGCACAAATAAGGATGAGAGGCCCCAGGAGCTTGTATAGAATCCAGGAGGGTAGGGTGCCTAGGGAAGGAGATAAGTTCAAGGCAAGGGACTGATGTGAGAATGAAAGGTACAGGGAAGGGAGAATAAATAAATAAAGGCACTAATAAGCATAAGAGGGATAGCTGTGAGAATGAAAACGGTACAAAGGAGCAGAGGGTGGAAAAGCAGTGAAAAATAATAATGAAGGAAAAAACAGAACGGGATTAGGGAACAAGTTAGGCAACATGGTGGGACCCGGGACCAAGTCGTCACATGAACAAAGTGAGTTGTAGAATAATGCACACTATTAACACTTATTAGCTACCTAATATATGATACAATTTTCATTAAACCAAGAGTCTCGTTCTGCATCATTACGGCGAGGATATTGCGGTCTGTCCTAAGCTCAAAGGTTGAATCCCATCAAGCATATTGAACTAACTGAATATATATACATATATATATGTATATATATATAGTATATATATAGTATATATATATATATTTATATGTATATGTGTTCTTGCAGCTAGTGAAATCATATGTGGGCACACAGATTAATGGGAAAATTGGAAAAATAGACTAGATATTTTGATCCCAATGAATGAACAATCAAGCAAATCGCTTTTCAATCCAAGGGGCTCGTGACCCAGACGATGCCACTGATCGATTTTCAAATCTGTCCTTGGCAGGTGTGCTTATGTATGTTGGGAAGTCTGAATGTGACCTAGGCGTTTATAGAATTTCAATATGATTACAGCAAAACTCACACTCATATTGTCACAGAAATCACTATTAAGCCTTATTACTAGGTATAAGTATGTCGTTGATTACATAGAAATTATGAAATCAATTATATTGTGGTGTTCTGCAACAGACTGTTGAATTTTGCGGACACCATTGTTATGCAAGTGGCATCTTTTGCTGAGCCATACCCATCTGATGCAGAACCGAGATCTGGTGCAGTGCCATGATGTTGTGACTGTTTGTCCTTGGCTCTTTCTGTGGAAAGTGGTGTTTCAGGAGTGCATACTGGGAATCAGAACGCAATCAAATCAGGCAAGGGTCACATGACGATAAGTGTGGAGTCAGACTTCTGTAAGAACTTGGCAGCTTATTTGAACCAGTTAAATTCAGCCTGGGAACACGGTGGGCTAGTGCCGGAGTTCGCTTCAGATAGGTGTCTGGCAAGGTCTTTTTCTTCAGGCCGGATCGTTCCGGACCCAAACATTCATACCCTGTCAAGTGATACAGCCTTGGTTCGAGTTTGCGAGGATCGTCTCAAAAAGATAAAAACATTTTTTACAAAATGAAATAGTACAATTTCAATGCACTTTCTGAAGCCACAGCAGAGTGACACGTCCGCATCGGGTCGCATAAGAGGTAGATTTTTGCCAGATTCCATCACAACATGCAGCACGCTGAGAATTTCATCTAAATCTTTTGGTTTCTGCACTTGATCCGAAACTTTAATGAAAGTTTCCAGCGATGTCGGGAAATTGCGTTGCAAGAGGCACGGGTCATGAGATATATTTTGAAGTAGTCTAGAGTACTATTAAGCACTATTAGGCCACATTAGCAAATACAATATCAGAAATCCAATGGTATCATTGAAACTTGGATCCTCCTGAACCATTGTTTTGCAGAGACACCCATGGAAACTATTTGCTGACATTTTTTCACCCATCTCAAGCAAAGGTAACTGCGCCACATGTGTGTAAGTGCAGCTTGGCTAATGTACCAGTACGAGTTGAGATGTTACACCTCAATAATCTACTTTTGGTATTTGCTCGTCCAAAAGCGCCTGTACATAGTATCTGTGAGCTTCCGCTGGTTGATCAATTCTTCTTCACTTAGCTGCCTTGTATGGCCAGGAGGAGTCATATGAGTCTTGACAGTTGAAACCTACTGCATATCTCAATGAACAAGAATATTTATTTGGTGAGCAAGTTGCGGAAATTGCAAGCTGTCTCCATCCCAATGCTCACATCTCTTGCGCTTGCGACTATTCTCGGGCACGTCGATGGGTTGCTCAGTCTTTTTGCTGGATGAAGGGTTCACCATCAGGAAGAAATAGTTTTCCAAGATCATTTGCGACGACATCAGTTTCCAGACAAATCGGACTAAATGGGAGCAACTTCGATTTAGTTTGAGAAAAAAATGGCTGGATTGGATCAGGTCAAATGGTTTTAGCTAGCCAATATTAAATGATGTACTGTTTGTTTTGTGAACGCCACACGTGCTGAATTGGGATATACTTGCAGTAAATTGGACTATTGAGTTCATGCAAGATCAACAACCATTGTAACCTTCCCAGATTCCAGCAGAGCTGCAAAAATTCATGCAAACCCAGGCTTTCTCCATGAATCTGATGTTTTTCGCGCTTGGCTGTGAATGTTCCTCCCAAGAATCTGGGCGTTGGATCTCTGTTCAGGTACTTGTACTCATGGCGTGTCTGTGCCTGGCAAGCACATTTTCCTATTATTATTAGTATCTAATAATAGCACTAAAAGGACCTACATGCACACACTTTTGATACCAAAAAACAGTTACATTCAGCTTACCAGTCACAAACATAACACCTCGTCCCAGCAAAAAACACACATGTATGTGTGAGGCGGCTAGGCCTTTTGCCAGTAAGGCAAAGCCTGACTTGATCTCATCTCACTTTTGTGCAGCAAAACTTTGCCAACTCAAAACAGTAGATTCAATCAACAGATGAAAAATATTGATGATAGTTAAGCAGAAAATAATTCAGCAATCCCTTTGCACAAGTGATGCGAAGTTCTGTTTGTGCCAGCACTGTACTGTAGGCATTGATTTTAGGAACATTTGAAAACAGCTAATTAGTACTTATTAACACACTTCCAGTGCCAGCCATTTAATGCACAGCAGGTCAATCAGACAGTTCTGCGGTCACGGTCTCTAGCTCAGTTCCCATTGCAGTAGATACAACATCAGCGTCTCCATCATCCTTGTTGGCATCCTTGGCGCCCTTTTTCGTGTGTCCATCACTGATGCCCAGGTCCTTCTCAGATGTCTCCTGTTACTGTTTGGTGGTATAGTATTTTATCAATCTAGATGAACAATAAATTTTCTAGTTTCTACAATTAGATTTGGGAAAGAATTTGAAAAATATTTGAGTATTCTGTCCTCTTTCAGGGCCTCCTCAGTAGGAACTTCTGCTTTGGGCGTGGCTGGCATGTTCGGTTTGGCTCTTTTGGAAGCCAATGGGGATTGCATTGAAGCCGTTGTAGCCAAACGCTTGCGGAGTGGTGGCAAGGACCATTCTTCACGACGCCTTAGGTGCGGACAAGCATAAACAAATAAATGCATGTTTCTGGTGTACTAATAACACCTATTAAGTAAATGCAAGTTGATTTTTGTTGTGATCCACAGTGTGTAAGCACCGGACTTTTCACATTCCTGCACAAGGACATCACCTGACACTTGCTTTGCTCGACGTGATCCAAGAAGTGACTCTGTAAACTTCGACTTGCTGCCAGATTCCTTAGACTTGCTGTCGCAAATCAGAACCCACTTGTCACCAACTTTGATGGGATGGAGGATGGGATCTGAATACTTCAGCTCCACCATGACGTTGTCAGATGGACGGACCAAAAACCACTCATCATCCTCTTTGTGCAAGAAGACCTTCTCCTCTGGCTTGATCTTGCACAAAACTGCCTTCTGTGGATCTTCTTTCTCATCTTCCTTTTTGTTGCCTCCTGTGTTGTCTTCGGACTCCTCATCTGTGCTTTCTTCCTTGCTGCTATGTTTTTGAAAACATAACTTTTGAAAATGGTTAAAATACTATTATTAAGCATTATTAAGCCTGTCATATCTATATCAAAAACTTTTTAATAAAGCAATCAAAATATATCAAAACCAAAGTCAAAAATCTACACATAAAAAACATTGTACAGATCCAAGGCACAGGCACACGCACTTCAGGTTCTTCAGGGGCAAACATGTCATTATCCTGAAGTGGCTGCAAATCATCCTCTGATGCATTCTCATCTCCTACATCCTTGTCTGCTGCTTCTTCTCGCATCTGCTCAAGGATCTTGTAGACATACTCTGGGTCTTGCTCCTTTCCGTTCCACACTGTGTCACCATCAGCAGTGACGAAGACTTCGAATTCATCATCTGAAGCAGCAATCAACCTTTGCAGTTTTACATGCGCCACAGAATTGAGAACATAGTTTCGAAAATGTTCAAAATCATACATTTTATTTTGTCATAGTTTCCCTTTGCACAAAAACTAAGGATGCAGCTCCACTTGCACCGGTGGCTTAAGGTCTGGATGGGTGATAACAAAGCGCTTTCCCTGCAGCTCACCCTCATAGCCAGTGGTAGGGAAAGAATCATACTCCAAGAGTGTCTTCGATAAGCTCTTTTCCAGCCTTTTACTGCCACGGCTCTCTCCCTGACATGTTGAAAGAGACAAGGATTTTTCAGAAACAATAATAAACAATTTGTGATGCCTAATAGTCCCTAATAGTACCTAATAGTGTACTACTCTTCCCATCCACACCTTGTTCTGCAATCGTTCCCACTCCAGCATCTCTTCTGGAAATGGTGATTTCTCACCACGCGGCCCCGGGGTAAAGTATTTGGCGAAGACCCCGCAATCCTCTCCTTTCTCCTTGTTGTGCAGGAAGTACTGCATGTAGCGGCTCACATCCTCCACTGACCATTTTGTTGCTTTCAAAGGTCTGCCACGCCGAAGATACTCCATGCGCACAGTCTCAGTCGCATTGTGGAACCAAAACAGAAAAATTCTCAGACTGAAGATCATATTGTTGTCCCACCAAATTCCCTTTACGGCGTGACATAAAGGAAAAAAAGCTAATTGCTTTCATAGTAGCTTTGAACATTTTCTCTGGGGCGCGCCTTGGTGAAATGATAATAGTGAAACTAATAAGACCTAATAGGCACTCTGCAACTGTCCACAGTAGATTTATAATGTTTATGGCTGAGATTTCTAGGCTTGAGGTCCAGACTCACAGGGAGGATCTCGTGGGTGAAAGCCAAGACTGAAAGACAACATTGCCAAGCAATCTGCTTTGGAAAATTTCTTGGTGACCTCCGTGTTGGAGTGGATGCTGTCCATCTTATCCAACCATTCCCGCATATGACATACCGGTACGTCTTCAAGGACTTTCTGCGTGTACTTCTTGCAAACGACCTTGCGACCACCCGGGTCTGAAGCTTGCTTCGTCCCTTGAGACTTAGCAGCAGCAGTCTTCTTCGATCCGGCTGCAGTTGCTTTTGCTGATGCGGATTTGGCCTTTGGAGCTCCAACTGGGCGGTTCATGCCAGGAAACCTTAGTTGATTGATTTTTTTGTCAGAAACAAACATGATCAAAAAAATACAACATATGTGCAAAATTTAAATATGCCAAAAAACACGATCTGGAATTTGGACTGACTCATGGCTGAATCTCGCGGAACCGTGTATCCTGTGGAAATCGTCAGGCTATCGGCTGCAGGAGACACCAAGTATCACAGATTTTGACAAAACTGCAATTAAGCAATTTGGAGTTGATGTGTTTTTGCTGCCATATAGAAACTTGCATCATGTCACAATCACACTGACAGAACTTCTGCATGTTTCCTTTTATGCAGCTCAGCAGGACAATTTGCATCGGCAAAACGGGCATCAGCACAACGGGCATCGACTGACAGACCCAAAACAAATTATAAATCCTATTATGTTTTTTTTATGAAAAAAATATTCAGCCCTCTTCGATGCCAAAATATGATTGCCTCAGGCTCGCTCAGCTATTCTCTTCTGTTCAGATTCACTCTGCACTGTTTCAAAGGAGCCCCCATTCCTTCCGAAGCCTTGGCTTGTTCTTGACAAAGTACATAATAGGTGTTATTAGGCCCTAGTGTCAATCATATATGCATTTAAAATATAAAAAATATCAAATCTAGTAAGCAAGGAAACTTATTGCACTTTTCGAGGCTTGCACGACGTGCTGGCGTGCTCGATTTGTTGAGCAACCGATGAGCATATGCTGGCTTTGTAGACGGATCTTTGCTCCGGGAGTCAATGACATAGACATCCTTTTCCTCAGACTTGCCCACATAGTGACGAATGCTAAGAATAGGATCATCGTACGGAAGCAGAGCTTGACGCAAATCAAATGGTCGCACCACATACCATTTGCCATCACCATCTGTATGGAGGAATACTCGATCTTTGATATTGACATCGCCATCAGGGACCACGGGAACCTGATGTGAAAAAGAAAAATAATCATTAGATTAGCCCTAATAGCAGCTAATAATTGGATTTGTGTCACTTCTTCATAGTGACATGAATATTACCTAAAACAAGGTAAGTCCCTGGCACGGACACGCTTTTCAGATTTGGGAGGACTTGTCGAAGCAGTTCGCTTCTTCTTCTGTGCCAAAATCTGTTTTTCGTTTTCTTCCTCCTTGTGGATGGCCAAAATCGAAAGGGCTTGGAATATCCCTTGTACATAGCGTGGCTTGGTTGCAGTTTCGAAGTGGGCTGTGCTGTTCCACAAAGTATCACCATCCCTGGTTGGATAGATTTGCCAGTCGTCATTCTCGTTTTCTTGAAGGAACCTGAAATCAGAAGGTTGATAAACAATGACAATTTGATCACAAGAACTCAATTGCATGTCTAATAAGCACTAATAAGGATCTGGCACAATTGCAACCTCATCAGGTATTTCAGGATGTTCTATATGGATTTCCCCGTCTCCCTGCACAAAGATATCGTAGCCGGATTTTGGAAACTCTGTGGAAGAGATGTCCTCAATAGATTCCACGAGGAAGTTCATCACAGGCCATGCGTTTGGGTTCTCGACCTTTTCAGGGTCCAAGGGTTAGCACGCATGTATAAAAACAAAACTGTTCTGAAAAGAATAAATAGTAAACATGTATTGCTTTTTTTTTGAAATGCAATCCGTGCCTCTTCTTTGACAATTGTGATTTCGTCTTCGGTCTCGGCCATTGTCATGTTCATGGACTTTGCTTTCTGCAGGATGAAAGCTGGCATTGGTGCTGGCTTGTCTTCATAACCACGAGAAAACCATGAGCCCCAGGCACCAAGATCTTCTCCTTCAGTCTTGTTCTCCATGTGCACAGCCATAAAACTGGACACGAATTTGATATTCCACCAAGGTTTTCTCAAGGGTCTGCCTCGACGAATATATTCGAAATGAGCAGCCTCAGAAGATGTTGATGAGTGCTTATTAGTACCTATTTGGATTTGCATGTAGATTTTATTTGCAAATAAAATCCTGATGGTATCATGCAGTTTCCTGCAGTGAAAAAAATCCCTCAACCAACCTGAGGTAGATATGCTCAGGAAGATGATCTTCAACTTTACAGACCAAAATTCGAAATCCGTTTGGAACTTCCCAGAATTAAACAGAATTAGGAAAGAATTAGACAGAATAAGACATAATTAGACAGAATTAAACAGAATTAGACAGAATTAGACAGAATTAGACAGAATTAGAAACAGAATTAAACAGAATTAGACAGAATTAGACAGAATTAGACAGAATTAGACAGAATTAGACAGAATTAGACAGAATTAAACAGAATTAGACAGAATTAGACAGAATTAGACAGAATTAGACAGAATAAGACAGAATTAGACAGAATTGGACAGAATTAGACATAATTAGACACAAGAATACAGAATTAGATAGAATTATACAGAATTAGACAGAATTAGATAGAATTGGACAGAACTGGTCAGAATTAGGCAGAATTAGTCAGAATTTAGCAGAATTAGGCATAATTAGACACAAATAAAAAATAATTTAACAGAATTAGACAGAATCAAACAGAATTAAACAGAATTGCACAGAATTAGACAGAATTAAGGGTTGATGAAATTTGCGTATATATATATGTATATAATATTTAAAAAAAAACTTGGCCAAGATGCTTTTTTCAGGTCTTCTTCAGATCCCCTAAGTTTGCAGTTGGAATGTGAAAAACATAAATTAAATTGCGCGCGCACTAAGCACAATGGCTGAAAATACATACGCTGTTGTTTTTCAATCGTTTCAACACATGTCACTGTAGGTTCAACCAAGTATCTGGGGAGTACGATCCATCGGGTGCCATCCCAGCATAAAGCACATCAGCAGGCACAATGTATTCATATCAAAGCTCTCCGTGATCTCGAGAGATGCTAGATCAGGCTCTGCATAGTCAAGGCAACCCTGAATCGTTTCGAACGATAGGTCTGCAAAGCAAGCATCAGGAGGAAGTACTTTTGCATTTTTCCTTTTCTTCGGCGGCATGGTCAGTCAGAACTACTGACTCAATCTGTGCTCAGGATAGCCAAAAGGCTACAGGAAATAAAACGTGCCATGTGTTAGCACCTAAAAGATGCTATTAAGCCTTCTACCTTGAAGAATCTTCATCGAGAGTCGACTGGGCCAACCTCAAAACTGCAAATCCATGTGTTAGCACCTAATAGATGCTATTAAGCCTTCTGCCTTGAAGTACTTTCACAAATTTCCGAATCTTCATCATAGAGTGGATTGGGTCACCCTCAAGACTTCAAATGCAAATCCAGTGGAATCATGTTTTTCTTGCTCAGCATCGTTCTGGTGAATTCTTCAGCAAGTCTGCTGGAAACATATCAGTGCCACAAGTTGAACGATAGCTGCAGTGGCAAAACACATCGAATTTCCGCTGATTGCAGATGCTCGAGAATGGTCTCGAATGGGCAGCTGTGGCACGTTCATGGAGGATGCCACTTCCGAAGTGACAGGGAAAGCCAATGAGCTGAGACGCTCCCGGTTCGTCATCCATCGATTCTGTGCATACCACCACATCAGGCCACCACCAGCTCTAAAGGTGGGAATTCTCCTGGCGTCGCTAAAAAAATAATGCAGTAATTAGCATCATACATTCAGATTTAACCTGTTTTCGAAAATAATACAAATAGTGCATAATAGACTGGACATGTTAAACAAAATTGGACAACGTGTCCTCGATGTTCCACTCCAGGTTTTCCGCACACAAAAAGTATCGCCGAGGTAGATGACAAGGTCTGGGTCTTGTTCAGGACTCTGCTGGTAAATCTTCCGGTATTCCTCTTCTGCGTCATCCAAACATTGGAGTTCACGACCTGTGAGAAGAGTTCTGTAGTTGTCCTTAGCTTGATATGCAGATCACATATCTTAATAATCACTATTAGTGCTGTTTTTACTACAATGGATGTAGATAATTAATTGCAGTCCAGCCACCGTAATGGTTTTGTTCCGCACTGTTGCCAGATGCATCGCTTCATTCTTGATCTCCACAGGTGGTGCAATGCTGTAATCTGCAGGTTTGGTGCAAACATAGGTACGGATGCTCTTGCACACCATTCTGTAGAGCTCAGCAGGGTCGAACAATTGTTTGGTACGTTCCTTGTGAGACAGAATTATCCAAAGTCGGTCCCTTGACGCTCCGTCATGACCTTGATCTTCTACTCCGCATACCAAAATGTGGATATCATAGTGCAAGCAGAATAGCCATTTGATCATCTCAATGCGGAGCCCCTGAACAATTTTGGACACATGCTCAGAACATTTTCGAAAATCTACTGAAATTACACAATAAACAATTTTGGAGCACCATGCCTTCACATTCTCAATTACCAATAATGGTGTTCGCTGAGAGCAGTGATAGGCAGCGTATGCAATGAAGACCCGTTTTGTTTCACCTTCTTCTTGCAAGCGTTTACCTGCGAAACTGTAGTCCCAACATGGTAGACCTGCACAATTGTAGTCAGGACCAGCCCCAACCAACGCACATTGCCTTTTATGAGTAAGGCACCACTGATGAGACTTCAATTTGCAGTTGTTCACTTTTTTGAACATGTTCATAAAGTCATCGGAGGAATCCATAACACGATCTGGCACAATGCCCTCAATCTCCTCAAACATACATGGTGGCGGCGGTGTTCGAGAGGTCACCAAATTGCACCAATTCACATTGTCGCGAATAATTTGCTGACAAGTTCTGTCAATTTCCTGAGATGCAAAAATAATAATACTAACATTGTTTTGGTGTGAATATTATGTGAATATATTGTTTTTCCCAATTATGCACTATTAGGGCTTATTAGATATTTTTGGGATACACTTGAACACTTACAGAAATCACAACATTATGGTGAGATAAGGTTCATGCACATAGACCAAATTGAACTCAACTTTCTTTTGAAACTGCTCGGATGCGTTGACTGTTTTTTCCACGACAGCAAGGGCCATGTCTGATGTCAAAGCTCCAGTGCATGAGCTACTCACCCTCCTGGTGGTGAAGAGCATCGAGGCCTTCAGGGCAGGAGATCGTAGAAATTGAAAAATTGGTGCTTCGAATTTTCAATGCGTAATGTACACAACATTGAACAATTTGATTCCGTTTTGAAACAACATGGTGGTTTTTGAGGGAAGGGCACAGCTTGTGCCCAAACGAAAATGCCTGGATCTTCATGTGATCGAGGGAACTGCACAGCTTGTGCCAAGCCAACTGCACAACACGTCCACTTTTTGCCAACATTGACTTGTCTTGCAACACATCCTGGAGTTTGTGTCAAGCTATGAGATAATATTCACATTTGGTGAAAGCAAATCCAGTATTATTAATCACTAATAAGGACTATTTGCACATATTAAAGGACATAGAAAACTTGCACCACAGCAGCAGTCCTCGAAGGGTTCCCCGCTGCATCTGCTTGAGTCCGAAGTCCAGCTATTCCAGCGAGCTTCTCCAGTTGCAGTTTCAGATTCCATGGTGACATCGGACCCACTATCCATGTTTACAACACAGAGGTGGATCTAAATGTTTTCTACTGACAGGAAATGTTTGCTTCAAGTCTATAGAACAGTTGTATTTTCCAGTGTTTGAATATAGTTTGAGTAGAATCATTGAATCCTGAGAAATCGTATGACGATGCTTAATTTCTTTTCTTTCCACCGTTTTACACGTGACGATGTTCTTCCTTATTTTCATTCCATCTATGAGCCAGCAGGGAATGATGGATGGAGTTTGTCAAGCCAACTTCATAAATCCAAAATCACCGACATGGGTGGAAAAGTGCTGAGAATCCAGCCACTGGTGGTCCGTAGAATCCCAATTGCAGCTCTGGCATCCATATGTAAGAGACTTCTGTCGGTCTCTTTGCAACGCTCGATCCATCCGCGTAGATCTGCCAGAGCAAGCTGTGGCAAGCTCATTTTTTCCCAAATGTGTTCAGATGTTTATTGTATTTATTGAAGTGCAATGTTGCTTAATAGTGCTTATTAGGATCCTATATAAGTATACAAATAAGGTTCAAGTTCAATCCGAGGTACGTGCCACACAGAGCACCCCTTTGCTTCGGCCATTGCTCGTGCAATATAAACGGCCTCGTATGAAGACACATGCTGTTGAAATGCTGTTGGAAATGGAAAAAAACAAAATTGTTTTTTTTCCAATTGTTCTTGTCACATTCCTGTAACCTAAGGTGCGCACACAAAAGTGGAAGGCGAACAAGGTGACATTCAGGCACTGCAATTGGAACCGATCCAGTGCTTTGCGTAGTGTCATACCATTGTCATCCTCAGGAATCATACGGGCTGATGGTTTGAGGGCCCCACATTCTTACTAACTAGTTCTTTAGCGGGGTGATCATCCAAGTGATTGATGATGGGCCAGTGCGTCATTGTTGATGAGCGGGATTTTAACCATCAAAATATAAGGATAGGTGGAGATAATGAACACATTATGGTTGGTTGATGATTATACGGGAATAGACTGTTCAATATAACTGGGAATACCTTTTGTAATCATAAACAGTAATATACATCAAACCTAATAATGTCTAATAATGTTCAGATGGTGTTAAACATACATTTTAGAAAAAGTCATTTGCATAACCATACAGGTACTAGGATGGCCTATGAACATCAACGCTAATAGTGTCTAATAGTGACAATAAAATATACAAAAAAAACAAAATGTTGGAAGAGAAACATTCTCTCTCAGAAGAAATTGTGCACAGATTGCCTTCCTTTTCGCTATTGTTGCAGAATAAGCACCACGATTCCTGTAGGTACTAGACTCCGCAATCTGATCCTTCTTCAAATCCCGGCCCATTTGGTCAACACAAGTTGAGAACGTCCTGATGACAGAATGAATAACAGCAATCACATGTCTGTAGGATCGACCATGACCAGGAAGCATCATAAATACCACGACATCCAGCACAGATGCATGATTCATATCACCTGAGGACATCCATTCTGGAGAGCTGCGACTTTGGTACAGGGATGTCCAGTCTGATCTGATTTGTTCCAGATAAACTTCAGAAAACAGGCAGCGCAAGAAAGGTGCTTGAGCATGTGGGCTAATCATAAAGCCAAAATAGCGATCATCATCTCGCTGAACACGGCATTTTCCTTCTTTGATGACAGCAAATGTGATAGACCACAGCGCCCTGAAATTTGAAATTGTTCGGTTCACATCTTCAACAGGTCTCCGAGGTCGCTGTATACCCCAAATCATCATTGAGATTAGCAAAGAAGTAGGGATCATGGTTTTCGTTGTGTATTTGCTCAGACAATGTTGCTCTTGGTGGTTTTGACCAGCAGGAGCACCATGTCTTGAACGCAAAATAGGTGGCATGCTTTCCGTACTCCAGAGAATTTTGTACGTTTCAGAAAACTGATCCTGAAGTTCCCAGAAGCGATCCATGCGTTTTTCTGTTGAATCTGTCCTGAAGAGCAATCTTGAGCTTGAAGCGACAGCCCAGTGAACCTGAATACCCTGAGGTGCACCAGCATCTGGGAAGATGCACTCCACTTCATGTTTGTTGATGAATAACTTACCTTGGTCGTATGAATTCAAATACCAAGAGATTAATCAAGTGTTTGTGAAGAATTCTGCACAAATCTATTTTTTCATTTGTGGTTTCATTGTTAGCTGGCATATCATTTATTCAAGACAAGGCTCTGGAGAACAGATCGAAATTTTCCGTATCAGGAATCCTCAGGTGCAATTTCTAACGTAACCTTGTTTGCCCCAAGCTCAGTTGGAAACATGCATATGTTTTTGCATGTCATAAATGCGATAAAGCAGCATTCCAGCAAGTCAGTGAGACAGCGATAAAATCAGTGCCATTGCTGGCAACAGATGGCTTGCAGCCAATGAATCTTTGTGAATTGGATCATTAGTTTACCCCTATTAACTGCTAATAAGGCATACTTACATGTACCATGATAGAATCAAAATGCTGAGATATTAATTTTAATAGGTAACGTCACATCAATTATCGAAAATGATTTTTATTGATGGTGCTAGCTGTTTACTCTCATGGAAAAGACATTGTTTGAGCCAAGGCTAGTGTAACAACTCATTAATAGTGCTTAATAGCATTAATTAGAACTATTCTATGGCTCCTCCATCAGGGAACATGTTCTGACACACCCATACGCATCCACATCCAACTTGTTGTGGGAGAGAAGCATTGTGCCCAGTCTCAATCCCTTATGGAGTAGTTGACCTCCACATATCAAAAAAAAACTGTACATGTACTGCAGAAAATCCAAACAACAGAATCGAATTGTTCGTTGTGGGAAAGTCATAGCAACCCTCAGGAATGCTATTGGGGACTAATAACAGCTAATAGTGTTACTATAATATATTTGATATCCACCTGATGAATATCAGCCAGTGCTCCTTGCAAGAAATTTTGGGATGCACATATAAATGCTGCCAACAAATGATGAAACACCAAGCACAAGACACTAGTGATGACAAGTTGGCAAAGCTGTTTGCCAAATAATCGTATATGCGATTTTCCAAATAATGTTTCTCTTATTTTTTCATCTTCCTCATGAAGGAAGCACGGTTAGCCAGATAACAGTGTATGTGATTTTCCGAATAATGCTTCTCTTATTTTTTCACCTTCCTCATGAAGGAAGCATGGTTAGCCAAATAAGGCTATATGCGGTTTTCCGAATAATGTTTCTCTTATTTTTTCACCTTCCTCATAGAGGAAGCACGGTTAGCCAAATAAGGCTATATGCGGTTTGCCAAATAATGCTTCTCTTATTTTTTCACCTTCCTCATGAAGGAAGCATGGTTAGCCAAATAAGGCTATATGCGGTTTTCCAAATAATGCTTCTCTTATTTTTTCACCTTCCTCATAGAGGAGGCACGGTTGGCCAAATAAGGCAAGATTATGTTTTCAAATAAGAAAACATCATTTTCAAATAAGGCTTTGAATAAGGACAAAACATAGCCCCAAATAGTTCAAATAGTCTTCAAGTTGGCCGTTCAATAACCTCAATCTGGCAGGAAAAAAAAATAGGAAATGAATAAGGGAAAAAATAAGGAGCCCACACCTGGGGGTGGCTCGACCTGGGGGTGGTTTGATAACCCATGATATATATATATATATAATCATAGTGAATATAGTTAACAAATGGATGTAGTAGATATGGGACATCCTTTGTAGAACTATATTTCGGATTGCTTAATGGATATAATCCCATCCCCCTAATATTAAACACCCCACAAAACGGTACCAAATATATGTAAATCCCTCATTAAACCATGGTTTGTAGGGGGGTCTAATATTAGGGGGAATGACAGCATGTATAATAACCAGCAATTCGATGTTTGTGTTTATCTAAAAATGGGGGATCCCCCAAAAAGGACCATTTCTGTTGGAAAACTGATCAACCAATAGACTTCCGGTTAGCCAATGTTTTTCGTCCCTATTTGGGATATTTGGGATGATGTTTCTTTACCAGAAAGGGAATGGCGGACTTTACCATGGTGATCCAAACCACTGGTGGATCCATTGGTGTACAAAGAGCAGCACAATTCCTGAAGGCATCAAGAACAGTGCCATCGATGGCAACGAAGGTACAGTAAATCCAGAGCATTTTACCATTTTAACTTCTTGCGAAGTAAATCACAGGTTGTCCGTCCGAAATAAATCTTTGGCCAAAATCCGAAAAAAAAAAGTGGTGGCCCAGCCCCTATGTTTAGACATGATATTTCATGTCACATGAAATCCATGGAATATTCCCAATGTTTATAGGATTCTCATGATACCTCCCCATCATTCACCCTGGATTTCTGAAACTTGCCAGGTGCCAACTGAGCCTGGCTCTGAGGTGCGCTGGGTCAACCTTGGATGGGTTAACTTTTATCCGATAGGAATATCTATGTGCCAAACAACATTAACCTTAAAAGATGACAGGGTAACATATGGTAACATCATTAACCAACTTCATGTTGCTATAGTATATTAACCAACTAACCATCTATGTTACTAGCAACATTAACCAACTAGCTTTTTTTGCATAACTAAGATTGGCAATGATCAAGTAACTGTTGCATTATGCTGCACTTGAGCCACCACTGTGGGAATTGGTGCATTAAGGGGGTCTTGTTTTGTCTTTACCCTTCTTCACTCGTCATCCTTATTTTTCCTGTTTTGTTTTTGATTTTCTTTTGTGACTGTTTCCGCCTGCTTTCTTTCCACCTTTTTTCGTTCTACCTTGTTTCTTTCTGTTCGTATCCTTCTCTTCCTCTGTTTTTTTCCTCCCATTGCCTTCCTCATTCTTCAGGCTTCCGTGTTTTCCCTTGTTTTTCCTTTTCCACCTGCAAGCTGTATACTTTTTGCACTGGCATCCCGGGCTTAAATTTTTCCCGTTTTATTTACTCTAATTTCGTGTTTCAGAACGAAGCTGAAACGGAGGCAAAACCAAAGGCAAAGACCCACGACAAACACACTAGCCGGCACCTGGCACAGATGCAAACTTTCCCATCCTGCTGATGCTGATATTGGGTTTAACTAGCACCAGCATAGCACCAGCACCAAGACCATGACTACTGCTAGCGCCACT
>CAMXCT020006699.1:211757-244257 GCA_947184155.2 Cladocopium goreaui | reverse complement strand
ATCCATGTTAATCCCCTTTACCAATGTTCGTGCCTCTATATTTTTCCAGTTGAGGGCATGGTTGATTTGTTTTTTTTGGGCCACATGAATCTTTACCCCGAACACTCTGTATGGGTACCAGAATGAGATAATCGCAGAAAATTCAGAACATCGTCATCCCAGCGATTTGTACATGAATAGTCCCAGCTATGATGCAGAAAACTTTGGGGCTAGGCATCCGAAATGCTTTCGAAGCAGAAGATATGAAGTTAAAAACTGCCAAAAACTACATCGGAGATCCGTTTCCGCATTTTTGCCAGGCACCACCAAGCAGTGGCGAATCCAACCCATGGAATTGTCCGAATGTGGTCGAAGGACGTAACCAGTGCTGTGTACCCGATTCTGCTTACAGCTTAGGCTTGGAATGGTTCACACCAACCCATGTACATCAAGGATCATCAAGGTACCTGGAAAACTTATTTCTGGCAAAGTACACAATTTCAATTGTGTTTTTGGTGGCGTTGTTTGAGGCCCCAGGTGGATGTGGAAGTCAAGAGTTAGATGACAAAAAAGGACGGATTACTGTTATCATTTGCCACTTCATCTATGGTTCCCAAGCTTTAAGTCGTGCTCTGTACCCTATATTCTAGCTGTCCGGTAGCAATTTGATTTAGGAGAAAATTCAGGTCTTGAAGCCAATTGAAAGGCCTTTTCAAGGTTGATGTAAGGGAAATATGGCCTTCTAAGTATAGTACGTCAATTTGATGTGATCCCAATAGCTTGTCAGTGGTTTGGTTTGTCAAAGCAGGATGTTCCAGCTGCGGACGGGGAATAGGGATATGACATGAACAAAATCCGCCCGCACCGAAGGTGCCGAGGCGTGGTAGTTTAGCAGGGGATGCGACCGGACAGATCTGTCAGACTGGTACAGGTGCATGGGACGGCTCGTACTTCGCTTGTGGCGGTAAGATGCCCCAATCGCTTGTGGCAGTAAGAACGTTCATTTTTTACTGCCGCAAGTGTTTTTTTTTACTGCCGCAGGTGATTGCTGTTTTTGCGTGGCAGGTGCAGCATTTCAAGGCCTAATCGCTTGCGGCGGTAAGATCGCGGTTTCTGTTTTCAATCGCTTGCGGCGGTAAAAATCTATCGCCTGTGGCGGTAAGTGGGTGTCCTTGATGCCAGGGTATATAAAACCAATCGCTTGTGGCAGTAAGCTGCTTTGCAGCACTTGCGCACATACTTGTCTTCTATCCATGTGATTTCCACACATTCACTGGAACCATTGCAACGCTGACGTACAGAAGGTTTAAGCTAACTTCTTTCTGTTGTTTAGGCTTTCGCTGTTTTGATTGATGTCTTGATTGAAGTTTAGATCATGTCTGTATCCTGTTAAGGGGATCTAACAAAGAGGGTTGGAGCAACTTTTTCGGGGGCTATTTAAGACTCGGTTACCATAGGTAAAACATATGGCGTTTGATAGCATTTGGTGTGAATCCAACCCAGAGAGAATGAATGAAAGGAGAAAAAGAAAGACCAACTTTTATCCAGGTGGAATTTCAGCTCTGCTGTGTTTTTCATGTCTTTTCGTTTTGCAGTTGGGTATATATAACGCGACGGTTGATATAGTGGTTATAGATACCGTGGCGATAGCCTCACGTTAGGATATACATAGAACGCGCGACCGCGACTAGATTTGTAGCTGTTAAGCGAGCGTGTATTTCCATGGAAGGGTTTAGGGCTTAAGGTGGAAACTTTACTTACATAGCTAGCACATCATCATTAACTTTCTCCTCCTCCTCCTCCTCATCATCATCATCATCGTCCTTTTTGTGTTTGTCATTTTTTGCTGTTGGATCATGATGTATATATATATATACAGACAAACTCATATATGAATATATGCATATGAATTATACGGTAGTACACTCTAGACTCATCATTTATATAACCAGTAGATTATGCTGCATATTGATATGTACAACGTACAAAGCTACACATAGCAAGTAATACCCACCCCACCCCACCCCACCAGTAACTAAGGATGAAAGAGCAGTGCCTGTGTCTGCAGGACAGCAAGAAAGATGATGAGGTTGCCGTGCCTGTGTGTGTACAGGAACATGGACGTTATTATCCCACACCACCCCACCCCACCCCAGCAGTAACTAAGGATGAAAGAGCAGTGCCTGTGTCTGAAGGACAGCAAAAAAGATGATGAGGTTGCCGTGGCTGTGTGTGTACAGGAACATGAACGTTATTATCCCACCCCACCCCACCCCACCCCACCCCACCCCAGCAGTAACTGATGATGAAAGAGCTGTGCCTGTGTCTGCAGGACAGCCTAAAGATGATGGGTTGCCCTGCGTGTTTACCTGAACGTATTATCCCACCCCACCCCACCCCACCCCAGCAGTAACTGATGATGAAAGAGCTGTGCCTGTGTCTGCAGGACAGCAAGAAACATGATAAGGTTGCTGTGTCTGTGTGTGTACAGGAACATGAACGTTATTATCCCACCCCACCCCACCCCAGCAGTAACTGATGATGAAAGGGCAGTGCCTGTGTCTGCAGGACAGCAAGAAAGATGATGAGTTTGCCGTGCCTGTGTTTGTACAGGAACATGAGAGTTATTATCCCACCCCACCCTGCCTGTGTCTGCAGGACAGCAAGAAAGATGGTGAGGTTGCCTTGCCTGTGTGTGTACAGGAACATGAACGTTATTATCCCACCCCACCCCACCCCAGCAGTAACTGATAATGAAAGAGCAGTGCCTGTTGCCGTGCCTGTGTGTGTACAGGAACATGAACGTTATTGTCCCACCCCACCCCACCCCACCGTCAGGCTCCTACCTCGCCTGTGGCGGTACGCAAAACCAATCGCTTGTGGCAGTAAGAACGTTCCAGAATCTTACTGCCGCAAGTGATTGGTTTTGAATAGTCTCACAAGAGTCTTACTGCCGCAAGTGATTGATTCTTACTGCCGCAAGTGATTGAAATCTTACTGCCGCAAGTGATCGAATCTTACTGCCGCAAGTGACGGTTGAGCCCATGGGACTGTGATAATTTGCACATCTTGCAGATCGGCCCAAAATCGTCCAAATGCACCGTTTCGATCCGACATGGGCGCAACATTGGCCCGACTTGGCCAACTTCGGCCAGCAAGGCTCCAACTTCGGCCCAACTTGGACCCACTTGGCTCCAACTTCAGCCCAACTTGGCTCCGAGATGGCGCAACTTGGCCCCAACTTGGACGCATTTGGGGGCAACTTTGGCCCAAGTTGAGGCCCATATAGCTTCAAAAGAGGGGACATAGCTTCCCTGGGCGCGGGCGGTTCTCGTCGCGAAGCGACTCGAATCAACTAACACTTGGGTCAATGGTTCTAACCATAGACATGGGCCCAGCTGGTTTTGAGTGGTAGATTGATAGTGGTAGTTTCTGCTGCCCAACAAAGCCATTGTAGAACCCTTCCAGATTACAAGATTTTTTCTTGTGGAAACGACTGGTTGGTTGTATGATGCGGAAAATTCCGCATAGGTTTCCGACAATTTGTTCCGCATTTGTAGCGTTTTTATTCGTACCATTCAGAATGTCTTTAGGAAATTTGGCCAGCGCTCACTTTTGCACCTGCTACATGACATGACCAAATTTAATACTAAGCTGTCTTACTCCATATACTGCAAAGGTAAACTTGCAGGAAAGCCTCATAGTTACGTTGGCAAATCCATGGTCACCTCTAAATTTTCCCTTAGACCACTGAGAGGAAGCCGGCTCCCATGGGCGGATCCAGTTCCTGATTTAGTTGGGGGTTCAGTACTCTGGACAAAGGTTACTGCAGTCACCAAGTATGAGATACCTCACATACCACGTATATACTGTCCCCAACAAAGAAACTGCAAACTGAGGAAACATTTGCATGATACTAGCATTACTGTCCACAAAATACTGGTCCTTCTATAGAAAATGATGAACGATTCATCATATCGGTCCAACTATTCTCTCATTCTTGGCGTCAGGACTCCTGCCTTGCCTGCAGCTGCAGTTCTCCTTCATTTGAATGCCATTGGTTGAACAGATGGACAAATCCAGAGACCCCATTGCGACGAAGCAATCACCCCAAACCCATGCAAACACAAATTGTTTAGGTTTCTCTGGGTGTAAATTAGAGGGACCTCACTGTGTGACCTCACCGTGTGACCTCACTGGAACCATGGTTAGGTTTCGGCGAATCATCCCCAAAATGGCGGAACTTTCATGCCCTTTCCAGGTCAGTGAAACTCATGCCCCAAGGAAACTACGAGAGGAATCCTAGAGGAATTGTGATCAGTTAGGATGCATCACAAAACCAATAACCACCTTTTGGGTTTGTCATTTCAATTAGATGAGGAATAGTGTAGTAGTTTTTTGGGGGGGGCATGGCCAGTCCATCCCAATGACTGACATCCCAGAGGTGGAAAAAAATGCTCCCATTGCGAGGTTTGAACTTCCCTTTGGAAACTGAAGATGACAGAAAAGAAACCTTTTTTTGCTGGTGAGTGGTGTCTGATTTACTTTTATTTTTCCTCCTCTCTACCTGGCATATTTCATGTTGCTTTGAAAGCACCGAAATCGATGCCCATGACGTTCCAAGTTTCGAGGTCTTTGGATTTGTCAGAGAGCCCATGTGCCAAGATAAGACTGGGACACCAATGCTGTCAAACTGGCACCGATCAGGCGGTGGTTGCATATACCTCAAGCGTCTTCAAGCGCCATGGTATGCGTTTGCAGTAATACACGTTTCCAGGATAGTCTTTTAAATAGTGATCGCTCGGGTTGCATCCATGTTTTCAGCTCAGCTGAGCTGTTGGATGGTAGTTACATGTCAAATGCTTGTTTCACGGCTTATCTTGCATGAGCCACAAGGACTCCATGGTTGATCAAACATATGTTATTCTGCAGAAAAGTGACACTGCCCCCGTGAATCAACGGGAGTTTGGTTCATGAGGGGTCAACATGGGTCAACATGACCTCCATAAGGGGGGTCATCTGACAGCAACCCCTGTGATGCAAGATGTGGCTAGCTCAAAACAGTCTTGAGGAGCGTTTAGATTCTCTGGGTTTTCCGGGAAATGTACCTGTGGATCCCTGAGGACATTATTTCAAGCTCCCTGGAAGTATCTTATACATGAACACGGCGATCTTGATGCATTCACGACAATTAATACATTTCGTGGGTCGTTCTGCAACAACCCGCAGTTGCGATCCCCGAATTCGCCCGGTGCTAGCCCGGTGTGCAAGATATCCTCCAGGGTTCCTGGGGCCTGCAGTCGTGTTGTGGCTATGGGGTTCCATGTGCAATCATTTGCAATTCGTAATTCGCAGGGGCAGAGTTTTAATTCAGCTTTGGTCGGCAAGATGAGTCAATTTCTTTTGTAGCTTATATATTGCATGTCTTTGGGTTTGGCTGACTTCTGGCCCGGCCCGGCAGCAAAAAATCATAGCCAAAAAAAATTGCTGATTTTGGTCGTCAACTCCCCCAAAATATAAGTTCCCAGCCTTGAATCAGGGGCAAAGGATGGCCCATAGATGCTACAAGCGCATGGGTGCGCCAGGGTTTCCCAGAAAAGTTCTTGTGAAAACTTCCAGCTTGGGGTTCAGTCAGGCCTCAGCCTTGGGGGTTCCTGTGCTTGGAGTGTCCGCGCTGTGCTTCGTAACTGCAACCGTACTTGATTGTATGTTATGTTATATGTATATCTATCCATGCTACTTGTGTTGATATGTATACACGCTAAGCACCCAAAAGTCAAAAGGATTTAAAGAGATTGGAAAGTATATCATATATATATATGTGCATTATACATATATATATATACTATACTTCAGGAGAAAACATCATTCTGAATCATTCTAGAGGTTTTTGGGGAACCCCTGTTCTACAGGATGACTAAGCCCAAAATGGAAAGTTTCCAAGTGACTTGAACCAGGCACAGAGGCTGGTGGTCAGCTCCAGGCACAAACGAATCGTTTTACCAATTTGTTTGAACCAGCTAACCCCAGGATTTCGACGGATGTTTGGGGTGGCCTGCTGAGTCGGATACATTCTCTTCACGTTCTCGGTCTCACTGGCTCTCACCAGCGGATCCAGTGGGGCGTGGTTGTCCAATTTCTACAAAGTATTTGCGTTTCTAGCCCTTGAATATCCTTTAAGGATTCAATTCTGGCATTCCCTCTCTTCCATCCTCTCCTTTGTATCCGTCGACCCTGCTCCTGGATATGCCCGTGTTTTTGAGACTTTTACCAATTTTTATGGCTACTTGGAGGGTCAAGGTAGGTATGTATGTATGTATGTATGTATATATATATAGGAGTGTTTTTTATCTTGGGAATTATTGTTTCCGTTTTCAGATTGTTTCTTGGATTTCTGTTTACCTGTTTCTTTGCTTTTCTGCTTTTCTGCTTCCGTGCTTCTTTGCTTCTCTGCTTTCCCTGCTTCTTTGCTTCTCTGCTTTTCTGCTTATTTGCTGTTCTGCTTCTCCGCTTTTCTGCTTCGCTGCTTTCCCTGCTTTTTCAATCGTAAATAGACCCCAGAATAACCCAACAAAAACTAAGATAGCCCTAAGTAAACCTTAAAGAAATGTAGAAAATTGCCCTCCTAAACCTACCCTAAATAGATCTCAAACCAAGCTTGAAAAAACACTGAAACAAGTCTAAATAAACCTTAAACACACTTATATAACCCAAAAGCCAACCCTCAACCCTAAACATGCGACATGAACGGTTCGAGCACCAAAATGCTGCAAATATTAGGGAAAATGAGAGGTTCGAACTCCAAACTGATGCAAAATACAGTTGAAATGGCAGTTTCCAGCTCCAAAATGCAAGGGAAACGGACAGGACAGGAGATCAAAAAAAACAAAACGGAAAAAACAAACAATTCCCAAAACAAGTCCGGACCCATACATATGTATGTATATATATATATACATACCCTAATCCTCAAAGACCTCAAAACAAGGTCCTTTCGAAAGGCCCTCTTATTTCACCAAAGGACCTGAAAGGACCCCTGAATTGACCAATGGACCCTGAGGCAAGTTGTGTTTACTGGATCGGATTAAGGGATCAAACCACCAAACATTTGAGAGGGGATGTTGATATACATGGGCGCTCAAATAAAAGCAAATACGCAATGCTAAAAAGATGCAACCTCCGAGCGCAGAATATTGAGCCACATAGTTCCCAAGGGCAACCCAAGCTCGCATGTTGCCCAAACAGTTTCTGGTTTCCCAACTCAACATCCATCGAAGCTGGCTAATTCAGTTTTACTGCAGCGACCAGCCAATCCAAACTTGATTTTTGTGGTTACTTTTAAAGTAGAAAAGAAAGTAGTTACCATGGTTCTTTTGTTCTACATGTTTGCAAAATTTTTAGGCAAGCGAATCTGAGCGTGAATCTATGTGAATGAGCGTGAAAAGGACCTCCCACAGCGTGAAAGGAGCTCCACAGCGTGAAAGGACCGTGAATTGGGGTACCGACATTTTGACATGCCTGAAGGTTTCTGCGATGCCCACGGCACACTTTTTTTGGATGAAGGCACTATGAAGCATTTTGAAAGGCTTTTTGATGCGCCACCCCGCCTATGGATCTAGAGCAATTTCGTTTGAAAGTTTGAAAACGAATTTGTGTGCCAAAAAGAAAACAGCGCAGGAAATCTAGCCGCTGAAATCCGATGAGTTAAAAAAAACTGACTGATAACGATAGTCGGTCCCATCCCCCCAACCTAAATACCACCTGGCACCGAGAATGATTTGTCGAACACCAGGGTTTTGTTTGGGATATGTGAGTTGATATATGTCGATATGAACGCGGGAATACACAAGATGCGCAGGTCCTTTGTTTACCAAAACCTCCTGGGTTTTGCCATCGAGTCTTACCGCTTAAGCAATGTCCAGTTGACTCTGACGTTGATAGTTAGGCTTGGGCATGTAGTCCCTGCTTTTATAGCGATTAACTTACGAAACAATGACACACGTAGGCAATCGTAGGCAAATTAGACAAAATTACTAGCCTACCTCACCACAGGTGGTTGTCGAGGGGAACCTCCGAAATTTGGCTGATTTGCTAGTTAAGTTTCGCATTTTCGCCCAAATCCCAGCGAAACCAACCAAGGCACATGTATAACACAAGCATCTTGGGCATGGCTCAGTAGGAAGAGAAACTGGAAACCAAATCACAGGAAACGCTCAAGGAAACGCCCAAAAAAAAACAAGAAATGAAGGCTCAACTAAAGGCTCAACTATCTGTAGCGTTCTGTGACGTGTTCTTTCTGTCTGTCAGCAAATCCCAGGAGATGCTGACTTCCAAACCCACAGATGTTGGTGAGTTCTGGGATTGTCAATCCGATTTATTGGGCACTCAGTCTTGATAACCATTTTGTCAAGCAATCTGCTGCATTTGATAGCAAACTCACTAAGAAAATGCCCACATGTGCCCAAATGGCTACTGTTGTTGAGCCTTAACAAGGACAAGTCTGGCATATTTCCAGACTTCGTGCGATACTTTGCGATACTCTGGATTGCAACTTACAGTTTTCCAGCAGAATTCATTCAATGACGAGCTGAGATTCCTCCTCCAATTAACTCCCATGAATATCCCATGAAATACCATGAATATCGCGTGAAATGCCATATATCCCCTTTAGATCCCTATAATTTGGATAACCACGTTCTTCTTTTCAAGAGCCACAGGGAGCTCAGTATACTCGCTCCTGTTTCAATCGCTCAGTTGCCCGGGCCCATACAGTGACAGAGAGGCCATGGGCGGCCGGATGAGCTGCAAGAAGACACACGTGCCATGGATGCCATCCGTAGGATCTTCCTAGACCTAGATGGATACTGTAGATAGATATAGCTAGATAGACGATAGATATAAATAGATAAGTCATGATAACTAGGCTTGACATACCCTTTCTCAACCAGGTTGGATGCTTCGCAATGGGTTTCGTTCACCCCAAAACCCCAAACCATTTTTTGATGCTTCGGAAGCATCCCACCAGGCTGTGTATAACGCGGTTGGGGAAACTGTCTTTGGCTGAGAATGACAGGAACCTTGGGTCAGAATGAGGTATCCCAATTTTGGTTTATACAAAGAACCAAAATCTGCAATCGCAAGGGGTCTTCGTTCTCACAAGAACCCATTTCTTGCTGCCAGTCTTCTCCACAATGGCGATGTTGCTGTCTGTAAGCGCAACAGAAATAGATTGGGAGTAGGGACATGCTAAAGATCTGTTCTGAGTTTCAAGTGTGTCCGGAAGCGTTTCACAAACGGGTGTTTTCTTGCTTTTCGCTCGCTGGCATACCACGTGCCTGCCACCACGCAGCCCAGCTATTGCCGACAGATTTTTTGGTAGAAAAGAAATTCTGAGGAAGCAGCCACTACCACCCAAAGATCCAAACATACATGGTGTTGTCTAGAAATGTCGGCCCAAAAAATTACGCTAGTTAATCATTAGTTTGCCTAGCCATTTCCATACAAGCCCAAAAATATATATATATATATGTAACTATATAACTATATAATTATATAAATATATATATAATTACATATAATTATATATATAACTCTATATATATAATGTTTTATATGGTTAATATTCCAACCAGTTGTGGCCATCTTCGCAGGACTGTCATGACATGTTCCAACGGTTGCAACCATGTGCATCGGATCGTGCGCCGTTCCTGCTGCCGGCATCTTCAAGCTGGGCGGGCAGGAGGACATTAGACATTGGACGGCAGAGAAACAGGGTTTCTTAACTTGATTGGAGTAAGGGAGTTTCGGGGTAAACCCTCAATCTTGGGGAAGGATTCACATTGGTAGCGGAGCACTAAGCTCCCGCATAATAGTGCTCAATAATTCTAAGGTTGACAGGGTCAAGGGTCTTTTAGACAATTTTGGGGTCCTACACGAATGGGACAGCACACAAGCGTCAACTGATTGAGCAATGTCTGGGAGTGCGGAAGCAGCCGATCCATCCGCAACTCAGACGCTGCCTCCTACGTCTCTGCCATGGGGTCAGATCCCTCGGTTTGACCCGAGCACGACAGATCTCCGGGTCTACAGCCAGAAGATTCAGCTCCTGCATTCCATATGGCCTGAGGAGCACCTGGTACACTTAGCTCCTCGAGCTGCGTTGCTGATCGAAGGTGCAGCATTCCAGAAAATCACCAGGCTGGAGTCATCGAAACTGAGATCCAAAGATGGAGTGAAGCATCTCATTGAAGCCCTTGGAGGGCAGTGGGGCCGAAGATCGATACGATCTTTTCGAGCGGGCCTTGTACATGGTGACTCAAAAGCAGGACGAGACCAATGATAGTTGCTTGGCTCGTCACGACATCGCCTTCGAGGGCGAAAGCAGTGACGCTTCAAGATGTCCGAGCATACGTCTTGGTGCGACAGTCAGCCTTGACGTCAGATGACAGGAAGAAGATCATCATGGACAATGGTGGCCAACTGACCTATGACACTGCCCGACGCAGCATGAGATTGCTGGGTTCCAAGTTCTTTCAAGATCTTCAAGGTGGCCGCAATCCACAGGTGAAGAAAACGTATGATGCCTACACGATGGACGAAGAAGAGACCATCAACCAGGCAGCTGTGGAATGGGAGACTCCAGAGCTTGATGAAGAACAGGCCTTCCAACTGATGGCTGATCAAGGAGACGAAGACGCCACGTTCATCCTGGACTTTGAGGACCAGATCGTGGAGACGATTCAGGAAAGCCCCAATTTGGCCTCCTGCTTTGTCTCTTATCAAGAAGCCAGGGCACGAGTGCGAGAGCGCGCACGCGCTCGTGGGTTTTGGCCCATCAAGGGGAAGGGCAAAAGCAAGGGAGCCAAGAAGGGCAAAGGAGCATCCATGAGCAGTCAGCAATTTGGTGCTGGCGGTGGCCGACGGCGGTCATTGGCAGACCGCATTGCCAACAGCACCTGCCGCATCTGGAAACGTGAGTGCCCACAAAAGGCTGAAGCCAATTCCAAGTCGGAGATCATCAACATGACTGCGGAGCCCTTTGAGACTGACGTGATTGCAATTCACGAGGTCGTCGACCGTCTCCCGGAGAATGTGGAGAAGTGGCAGGAGCACTGGGAACAAACAGGACTCATAGCAGTAAGGGTTCATGAATGTTTGGAAATTTCTACGGGGGCCATGGACTGTTTCGGGTGTGAAGAGGCTTCAAAGTTTGGGGATCCCTCTCAAAACATGGAGTTTTCACACAATCTTCACAACCGACTGGTCTCATGCTGTAGGAAACATGGAATTGATGTGCTGGCCAAATGCACGACCGACTCAGTGCCATCTCCGGCGCCGCCCACTCGTGAGCAAGACCAGAAAGTGGTCATGCTTGACTCACCCAAGGGTGAGGACCCGGCCGAAGTTCCAGGTTGAAGAGGAGAATCATGAAGCTATCATTGACACTAGAGCAAGTAGGGCTGTAATCGGCCATGAACGACTAGGTGATTTGATCAAGGCTTGTCAGGTTCAGGACAAGGTGTCACTTTTCGCTTCGGAAACTCCGGAACACTCAAAAGCACCTTTGCTGTCTTTTTTCCAAGGAAAACAGGTGGTTGGATAAGAGTGGAAGTATGTGGAAGCCGTGCCAGGTCGAACCCCGTTCTTGTTGTCCAATTCAGTGTTGAAATCATTGAGAGCCGGTGTTGATGTTGAGGAGTGTTAGGATTTGGTTTAAGGGTCATAATGAAAGCATTCCTCTGGGGACATGTCGCAAAAATCTCATGAGTGTGGATTTCTCAAGAATTCTGAATCTTGCAGGAAATGATACGGAACCATCCATGATTCATGATATTCATGTCACACACATGGCCATGGGACAGAGTAGAATCGAGGAAGTGAGTTGCGAGAATCAGGGGGCCCGAAAACCCCAAGATCACCCTCCAAAATTTACACGACAGTAATGGGGAAGAAACCAGAGTTCACAACAGTAATCTTGAACATGTCCAAATTTCAGAAAAGATGTCCAAATAACATGTACAGGAAAGGTTGGCTTCATCCTCAAATTGTCACGTGAAAACATGTGATAACTGTGATAACCATGATGATGATGCCACTCGCCCTCAAGCCCACCACAATTTTGCGTGGAAACAAATTGAGCGAAACAGCCATGAGCAGCAAGGGATATCTCGATGTTCCCTTGACGATCGAGGTGGACCCGAATCTTCGGGGAGCCCATCAATATCCGGATACCATTCAGGAGGACATCCAGTGTCCACCGGGGATTTCAACCCTCAGACAGTGGGGTCAGACAAAGATCCCGTCGCGAAAGCATGCCGGCAAGAGTTTCGAAGAAGCTCACGCAGACCTGGGGTATGTTCATCAGATCTGGAACAGGCGTGCAGTCTCAGCCTGGCTCCGAAGTTTCCAGATGTATTGCCGGATGAGACAGCATGCAGACCCAGGTCCAACATCCACGACAGCGGAGATCACTCAGAAGCCGATGCCGATCAACTCAGAGAAGCCAGCCGCAGCTGCGATGGCAGCACCGAAGTCAGAGATCAAGACAACCGAACCGAAGGTGAGTCTACAGGTGACATGTCAGGAGTGGACGCATGTCGAGAAGGGCAAGACCATCCATCAGTGCCGAGCCCAACCGGAAACTGAAGCGTGGCAGCCAGTTCAGCTCCGGTGATGGAGACCGAGATCAATCAGCAACGAGTTCAACAATTGAGGACTCAAATCGCAATTCTGGAACGAGAGGTGGCAATCGAGACTCAGGTGTCCCAGATCGATATCGAGGAGAACGAGAACTGATTGAAAAGGCAGCCAGGTACATCATGAACGACCAACCTCCTATCGGATTGACCAATGACCAGGAACAACAAATTCATGATGCCATCAAACAAAAGATTCTCGAGGTAGAGGGCGGGTTGTCTGACCCCCAAAAGAGTTTTGATGGCTTAGAGGGAAATAACTGGGCATTGGTCAATGATTTCTCACGGAAATCACAGCAAAGTCGGCCTCTGGACCTCTTGGAAGTTTATCACGGTCCCCAATCCCAACTTACCCAAAATATATTAAGGTATGGGGGCAGGGCCAAGCGTTTTTCGAGAAGATGGGGACCTAGGCACGGAAGAGTCCAGGTGGATCTATCTATACGAACCCCGGCGCATTTGGTTGGCACCAGAGTGCAAATTGTATGGGAAATTTTCCAACTTGAATATGTCACGCAGCTTGGAAGACTTTGACCGGATTGTTCATGAACGACGGTTGAATTGGGGCCACCTTAGCCTATGCAATGACATTTTTCTTCATCAAGTTTCTCTGACAAGACATGCGCACCGGGAACAGCCAAATGAATCATGTATGACAAGTCAACCAGAATTGTACGATATGGTGTCAGGGACATTTCTATCATGTTTAGACATGTGTCGCCTCGGTCGTTTGAAGCTTCCCCAACAAAAGAAATATCTCCGGACAAGAACCAATTTCCAGACATCTTGTGGTTATGTTCACCATCACTTGCATGACAAGCGATGTTTGAATGACCGTGAACATGAGACCATTCAGGGGAGTATCAAAACTCATGGGAGAAGAACGAATGTTTCAGCATATGCAGTAGCATGTTCACCAGCATTTGGGGCATACATGGCACGTGTCATACTGGAGGAATGTGAGATTAAGGAACCACCCATTGACATTTTTGTTGCAACTGGGGAACAGGACGGACCTGAACCGGCACCAGCGGACGAGCCAAGTCCAAAGCGACAGGGGCACGGAATTAAAGGGCCACCACGACCTGCAGACCTTGAATATGATGCCCGGGGTTATGGCAAAAGTCCTACATGGACTCAGGTCATCAGGCGTTGCAATGTTGCGGTTCCACGGATAGGGAACTTCAATGTCCGACCTGGGGATCCAATGTTCCCTCTCTTTCAGTTGATGGTTCCTGAGCTAGAGCTTAAACTTGCGATTCTGTGCCGTGGCACGGAACGATTTCGTGTTCCCGGGAACCTTGCCCAAGGGGAAGACATGCCGTGGAGGAAGACAGTTCTGGTAGACAGGGAAACTGGAGAGATTGTAGGTAGGGGCCCCCCTGAAAATTGGAAAGTGTTGCCAAGGCTGAATGAAACAGACCCGAAGGGCAGGGTCAGCCCGAATGTCCATTACCAGCTTTGGGGTCCTGAAACCGACGGGCGGAAAATCTGGTGTTTGTGAACCTTCAAACCTCGAACGCATGGGGAGTGAGCGTAGTAGTGGATGTGGGGTCCCTCAAGGAGTATTGGGTTGTGATTTAGGCCTTGGGGAAGGGGGCTCACAAGTTGGGTCAACCCCGGAGTCTCAGCAAATATGGGGTATCAGGGGTGGCCACCAAAGGTAACCCTTCAAAGTGGTCCCGCATTTGGGTCATTGGAAAACCATCAGAAAGCTGATCTCCGGAGGTTGCATGCTAACCTAGGACATCCATCCCCTGAAAAACTCAGTCGGGCACTTCAGGACCAAGGAGCATCTGTAGAGGTCGTGAAAGCAGCACAATATTATCAGTGTGACTCGTGCATTGAGAATCAAATACGACCAAAACTTCCAAATCCAGCCACCATTTATTCCCCAAAGGAGTTCAATGATTGTGTTGGTGGGGATGGTGCCTACTGGACCAATAAACAGGGTCGCCGTTTTCATTTCATGCATTTTATTGACGAGGCAACTCTATTTCATTTGGGGGCACCAAGTGGTCGGAGTGTGGAAGAACAAATTGAAACTTTTGAGAGTGTGTGGCTTGAATGGGCTGGTCCATGTAAAGAGATGTACTTAGATCCGGCTGGGGAGTACCTAAACGACCGCTGGCATGAGTTTCTTCAAAAGGAAGGGATTCAACTTTCGGTGGCCGCCGGCGAAAGTCACTGGCAAGTTGGGCGTGTAGAGGCTCATGGCAGGATTGTCAAACAAATGCTGACAGCAATGGATGCAGAGGAATCCATAGTATCCCCCGAAGATTTTCGAAAGTGTTTGCGACAAGTATTTGCTGCCAAGAACTCATTGAGTGCTATCGCTGCGTACACCCCTGGGCAAGCTGTTTTGGGAAAGGCCAGAGCCCTACCTGCGTCCCTAGTGTCAGACTCTTCTGCTGCAGCACATAGTTTGGCTGAATCCAATTCGCAGGAGGGCATTGATTTTCGAGAGAGCCTGCGAAAACGAGAGCTGGCTCGAAAAGCATGTCTATTGGCAGACAACAGCAACGCTCTGCGGAGAGCTCTCTTGAGACGTCCCCGGAAAGACCCTGATGGATACTCCAAGGGTGATTGGGTGTTGCAAGGGGAACCTAAAAGGGGAACGTGGCCGTTGGCATGGGCCTGGTCAAATTGTGACTATTGAGGGGTCAAGAGGTGTTTAGATTAGCCATGGGGGTTATCTTGTGAGAGCCAGTCCGCAACAATTGCGGCCAGCGTCATTGCGAGAACATCATGCCTCCACGTGATGTTTCAGGACGAATTGTACCGGAACAAATCCGTAGCAATTGCCGGAACTTTGTACAGCTGGAAGGAATCCCTGAGGATCAAGATTTAGACGGGGACCCAATCAACGAGCCACCAGGGCTCAGCAACGCTCATAGCGATTTGCCAAGTCAACCGGAAGGTGAGAATTTTCCATCTGAATGCCCAACATCAATATCTCCTTCTCCCTCTCTTGCAGGGGACCCTGAAGAACCCGAAAAACTTGTTGTCCCCGAAGAGGTCCCTATCCCTGATGATGATGATATTTGGTTTGGGGATGATGTAGAGACTGAGAAGGGGCCTGACGGTTATTGGGAAATCGGGTTTAGTAATGGTCCCCATCATGAAGTAGAGGAGATATGCTTCTGTGAGAATCATGAAATTATTGAATGGGCCAATTTAGCAACTGGGGCGAGAAAACAGCGAGTGGAAGTCCAATGGAAGTCACTCGGTGCACCTGAACAAAAGCTTTTCCAGGCTGCAAAAGAAAAGGAAATCAAAGCTTAGGTAGATCGTGAAACTGTCAAGCGTGTTTCAAAGGGGACACTGAGGGATGATCAGATCATGAGGTGTCGCTGGATCTTAACCTGGAAACCACCTGCTCCTGGACTCACCGAAAAACGAGCAAAGGCTCGGCCCGTTGTTTTTGGATTTGAAGACCCACAATTGTCAACCATAGCCGCTGATGCCCCGACTCTCTCCAAAGATGGGAAGCAATTAGTTTTACAGCAGATTGTCAGTACGGGATGGAGGCTCATTAATTTTGACATTTCCACTGCGTTCCTCAAAGGGGCTGGCAATGGAAGACAATTGGGACTTCATGCGCCTCCTGACTTGCAAAAAGCCACTGGCATGAAACCTGACGATCAATGCCAGCTCCTGGGTGGTGCATATGGCAGAGCTGATGCCCCGACTCTGTGGTATAGAACGCTCCGGGAAACTTTAGAGCCTTTGGTTTTCGTTGTCCACCCTTTGGATGGATGCGTCTTCAGTTTGGTATCCACTGACAGTCAGGGCCGAGCGAAGGCCCATGGATGTTTAGGCATCCACGTCGACGATGGGATCGAGATCAATATTTTGGGAAAGTCATTGGGAAGCTCCGGGAGATCTATAGTTTTGGGGCCTACAAAGAGGGGGAGTTTGAATTTTGTGGGGTTAGGTATTTTCAATGGGATGATGGGTCCATTGGGATGGAGCAAAGTTCATACATTCAGAAGATCTCCCGAATCGAAATCCCAAGAAGTCGCCGTGTCGATCCAAAGTCACCACTGACAGCCACGGAGACTCAAATGCTTCGTCAAATATGTGGATCCATTCAATATGCTGCTGTGCACACAAGGCCCGACCTCGCTGCAAAGGTGGGGGAACTCCAAGCAGCTATCCCATGTGGCCGAATTGAACATTTAATTAGTGCCAACCGGGTCCTCTATGAAGCAGAGACAAAGGCTGTTTCCTTGATGATTGTGCCCATAGGCAAATCTGAAGTCACTTTTTGTGCATTCTGTGACGCATCTTTTGAATCGACTAAGGGAAATCCATCTCGTCACGTGCCCGATTTTTGCGACAGATGGAAAGCTGGTGGGGAATCATCGAACCGTGATTTGCCCGGTGGCATTGTCATCTAGGAAAATTCCTCGTGTGGTGCGAAGCACCTTAAGTGCTGAGGCTGTTGCTCTTGGTTCTGCCCTTGACTGTTTGAGTTGGGTTCGAATCTTCTAGGAACTCATGAAAAACCCGGGGACCGACTGGTCCGATCCCAATAAAATTTTATCGTTGGTTGCAAGTCGGTATATGATATAGCAACCAAGACTTCAACACCGTCGTGCTCAGAACATCGGACCACCTTGGAATGTCTCCTCATTAGAGAAAGACTAGAAGAGAACTGTCGGCTACGTTGGGTAAATAGCAAGGCCATGCTTGCTGATTGTTTGACCAAAAGCATGGATGGAGAGGTGTTGCGTAGGGCGCTACAAGTAGGGCGCTATTCGCTGTTTGATGAAGACAAAATCCTCCAAGAAAGAGCCGACCGTCGATCCCGACTCAGATGGGTCAATGAAGGGTGTCAGTCACAGGTGAAAGGTCAGGTTGGACAAAGTGATGCTGATTGCTGAGTTGGTTTTGGTGTTGTTGGTTTGTGTTGTTTTTCCTTTTTTTGTTTGGTTTTGTTTTGTTGTTTGGATGTCTGATGGGTGTTAATATTCCAACCAGTTGTGGCCATCTTCACAGGACTGTCATGACATGTTCCAACCGCTGCAACCATGTGCATCGGATCGTGCGCCGTTCCTTCTGCCGGCATCTTGAAGCTGGGCGGGCGGAAGGACATTAGACATTGGACGGCGGAGAAACAGGGTTTCTTAACTTGATTGGAGTAAGGGAGTTTCGGGGTAAACCCTTCAATCTTGGGGAACGATTCACAATATATATATATAAGTATAAGTATATATATATATAAGTATATATATATATGTATTTATATATATACATATGTATATTGAAATATGTCACATTTACTGGTGAACATGAGGCCTCAGAAAAGACGATCATCCTGGTTGGTCATGACGCCATTTTCAACATCGAATCATGCAGTTTGAAGGTACCTGTGCTGCGACCCTATGGAATGGTTTACAGGAACTTAGTATATTTATGGTAGTTAAAGGGTGTTCATGTTGAAACTTCATCTGCATATTATAGAGATGGTCAGGTAAATGGCACCATTTACATGGTACTTGTCATGTCGTAAACCGAATGCTGCAGACAATCCTAGGAACCAACCATTTGGGAGTCCTGTTAATTACATCATCCCTAAAAAACAAGGCATGCCAAATGTATCCCAACTTCAGAAACCCTTGAGAATTGAGGATGGTTTGTTTAAGATCATATATATGTACAGTACACATCGAATTTACAGTTTGACCTCGTTAAACAGTCATTCGTCGTTATGAATTGTTCATAATTCTGCATCCTTTGACATATTCAAAACAGAAGTTGGACGCAACTCGCATCCGCGGCGTCCACGTTGAGGCGTCCCAGCTGGGATATCACGAATTGATGTTTCCCTTGGCCCAGACGCTTCGAAACATCATCACCCATCAGGCCATGGCAGGGAAAATGAGGATTCACCAATTGATGACCAGCTTCCTCCCAGCCCCGTTCATATTTTAACATGTTCAACACCCCCAGGGCCCCATTGTATGATGCCAAATACACGTAACTTCCCCTCCAAAAGAACATGGTTTCTTTCGGGTCGTTGTTTCCTTGGGGATCCACTCATATTCGGAGGACTCTATTTCCCAGCAAGGTCAGGACGCGATTGAACCCCGCAATCATGCGAGGTCAGAAAAGGATTGAAATCCTAGAGTTTATTGATTTGCCCTCTGGTCATTTATAATGGATTTTCCATAGCTATCCATAGCTATCCATAGCTATCCATAGCTATGTTAAACAACCAGAGGGTCATATTTTTGGGGGACCCCTGGCTTGTTTAAAAATACAAAAAAAACTGCAAGAGTTTCGGGGGAAATCCAATGGAATCGATGGGTATCCATGAACAGAGCGACCCCAGTCTGGACCAAAAAAACAACAATGTCCAGGTCCACAAGATGAACATAATCTTCCAAAGCCAATTCCTTGAGGTTGCATATGGGTATAGTTTGAAACTACCCTCTATCTTCAAAACATGTGTTTTTTTTTTAATGTTGTTCCTTTGATGTGAGTGCTGTGTGAAACTGGTAGAGACAACCAGCTACACGTGAAATCCACCACAAAACCTTCTAAAAACGGATGGTTTATAATTTATAATGGTTTAATGTTCGCAATGAGATGTGTTTTTGTGGGTCCATTGTCTGACCCAATCAATCGGCCTCTAAAAACTGGTTGTACCGTCATTCTTGTATCCATAAATGTGTTCGAGTAATGTTCTCATCGGCAGACACAGCCACAATCAGGTAAATGATCGCAAAGCAACCTCTTTATTTTTCAGAAACGGAGATTATTGCTTGGAACGTTTTGAAATGCTGGTACCTTCTGAGGGTTCAGTGTCATTTCGCAAGGATATCCCATGTCCGGAAGGTTTGCATTCAAACAGCCCAAGTGATCTACAGGTCTCAACTCTATAAATATTTTACGAAAGCGTCTTTACATCATTTTCCGAGCCCTTTCTTCAAGACAGGTCATTAAAGAATTCAACCAATGCCAATCGGTGGCCAGCGGTTGTCGGGTCGGTGGGTCGGCGCGGCAGAACCTCAACTTCCCGGTGTCCCTCTTTGAGATCACCATGTTGGAGGCCCGAGGGATGGATGGTATATCACTTTGTCACATGTTTGGCGGCTAAAATGTTAAAGAGGATGTATAATTCACTCATATTTGTGGGATGAATATGGATGGGTTGAAACCACCAACCAGAATGATACCGGTATAGTATATTCTAGTATATAGTATATAATGATGTATGATACAATGTAGAGATATCGATGTTATATAAACTACTTGCATTTTGATATATTTTGAATAGGATTGGTACCTACTTTTGGGGGTCGCTAGATCCGCATCCATGAATCAGTTGGCTTCCAAGCCGTGATCTGATGAAGCGGGCTTGCCCATACAGTTACTTTGGTGTCATGAAATGATAGAGTCTCTGTTCTTGGCACATGGAGAAATATCAAAACAGAATCCGCAAGCCTCCTTGTAAACTGGAACGTTCCACCTTGTGCTGTTACTTTTTCCTTGAACACACGTTTCTTTCCCATGTTTTGCCATCCCTTCCGCTGGTGACCCGTCAAACGAACGTGATCCTTGCACCGGGGTGTCTGGATTCACATGTGAAGGTCGAACCACCAACTAACGACCCTGAGAATCAGCATTTTTTGGTCAGAAAGCAGTCTTCCAACCGTAAAAAATGGCAGGGTGTATGTAACTTGGAGGGATGGTATACATTATGTATAAATATAACTATATATATATACGTAATATTGATATAAGTCCTATATATTTATGTATAAGTTTATATATTATATAATATATGAGATTATATATATATGTGTACACCCTAATGTTTGATGGATAATTTCGCCACTAGCAATGAACCACCGCCCGGGATCAATTTGGTACTGGTACTGTCAAACCATCTCTGGTTGTGATCCCACTGTTAATTGATGAGTATCCATAGTGCCGCAATTTTTGGCGGCGAAATTCCCGTGCTTGACGTGCGAATGCCGATATTACTGCATAACCAGCAACCATTCATGTTAGGGGTATATTCACACGTGTTCTTGCTTTTCATCTGCCCAGTTTCACTCTGGTAATACCAAACATCGCGCCATGGAACATTCCCCATTTAGTTCGATGATGTTCAAATGAAAACCAACATTTACAGGGGACTCACCGAAGGGTATCACCAGCAATAACTATCACTAAACAGTATAGTATAATAAACTCAGCGTATAACATATCACTAATCCGTGATACTATACCTGGTACTTTAATATATATATATACATACATACATACATACGTATATTTAACAAAACCCATATTATCGGATAAACGGTGTTTATATATTGGTTGAGCTTAACTGGATACTAGCTGGTATCACTATTAGCCCATGTCTATACTCATATTCTCCATGGTCCTGGAATCTGTACTAAAATATTTACCACCAAAATGACTCAGTCATGTAAATGGAGCATATACTTTGAAAAATCATTCTAGTCTTTTTGAATTTTCACATGTTCCTTTTATAGAAGATACTAAATTTATATCTTTATAGGTGATAATTCGTTTGACTTATACTATAGAATCAGTGATAAATCAGAGGGGTCCTTTAAACTCTGAGCCCCATCTCGGCCTTGTGCAGGCGACGTGCACGTCCCATCGCGCACCGGCCGCGGCCCACTCCCAACTCACATCGCTGTCGGAAGCCTGGTGGTTTTTGAAAATCAAACATGGGGATTGAACGAATCATGGAAAGTTCACCAATCAAAATGGTCAAACAATGTCAAACATATTGATTGGTGAACAAAGTTCATATTGAAAGTTTCCGAAGTCATTTTTTCTGTTCGCATCATCTAATCGTCATGGATGACCATGACTTCGTATAGCTTAAGTCATGTTGACTTGGGGATCAACGGGAAGATGAGCCATGACTTCGTATAGCTTAAGTCATGTTGACTTGGGGATCAACGGGAAGATGAGCCAGATTAATACGTAAGTTGAGAGAGTCCCGATACATATATATATGTGTGTGTGTGTAACTTTTGCATGTTTAAAACAATTTCTAAGAAGTGGCTGGATAACTTGTTGAACATCCCTGAATATGATATTTTGATATATTTTGTCAATTTACATCTACGAATCCAGTTTTTTCGAATAAGGTATCCCGGTATCCCCCCTTACTGAGTCCCATTTGGTGAATTCAGTTGACCAATCTGAGGCTGGGCAATCCAGACCTGCCATCCCATCTCCGTCTTGCTTGTGGGGGGCCTGTCCAGATGTGACATGATTGACATGTGACAATCGAAAATGGCGTCCTGGAAAGTGATGCTTTCAGAAATAGACAGTTTTTGAAGGCGACGGTGTGATTTTGGCAAGATGTAGAAGCTATGACCTTTCCAGATCTCAAAAGTTGTTTTTCATTGATTTTCTGGGTTGTTGGTGGCATCTCAACTGGAAAAGGGCATTGTGAGACAAGGGCAATCAAAAAGAAAGAATGCATGAGACCCTTGCGTTGCTTCTTGTTGGTGACTTCACCTCCACATTTATGTTCATGCGTGCAGTCATCATTACAATGATCTACACAACGAGTGAATAAACATGTATATACACCAATATTCATGTAGAAATTATAGGTCATATATATATATATACATTCTGCATAGCACGTGCTATTCAATTCTCTTTACTTGGGAATTCCAATTTACATCTCAAATGCCGCGGGTAGTATCAACTAGTTCGTTGAATCTACAAACCAAAACTCAGTGACTCAGTGGTATAGTTACAAGCCAACTTAGTCCCATTTATCAGTGGTAATAGAAGCATACTTATGAGGGTTATATATGGTTATATCCCAACTCGATTGTATATCCAACACTATATACCCATAAACTATAGTTTTGAAGCCTCCATTGACCACACTTATCCTCTGATATTGCAACATAGCTATGGAAATTCTGAGTCGGTAAATCATCTATAAACGGGCACCAGGCGAACGGCAAGCGGCGGCGCTGGAACGACGGGTGCCGCAAGATGGGTCGGTGTTTAAGCCACAACAGCGGTGATGTTCAGGTAATTTCAGTATGACAGATGTCGATTTAACCCATAATATGTATATATATATATACATATTGATTTCAATGTCAAAGATGTGCATTTAAGTTACATGGATTTAGTTATAAACATAATTCAACTGTCAAAGCGGCGGATTTAAGCAACAATACTAGAGATTTAACCAATCAATATGCACCGAGTAGGTCTGAACAAATATGGCATTCCTCATCTTATTGTCATTTGATGGGACACATGTTCTTTAGCTCATGTTTTCCCATGGTTTCCCTATTTCCAATGATTCATGATGGTTTTTCCCCTGTTTTTCCCATGGTTTCCGCATGGTCCAAATCCGGGATCAGCCGTGGAGTTGGGATGGAGCCTAGCAGTCATGTGGCCCATCACGGGGGGTTGGCACAGAGATGATACGTTATTTTCCATGTTCTACATGGGATAATCCTTCCCATTGATGAACTCATATTTTTCAAGATGGTTACTCAACCACCAACCAGTTATGTTTTTCTTATAATTTAACAATATATAAGGTAATTTAAGATGTATACAAGCCTAGAGGCTGTATACATATATATATATAGAGAGAGAGAGAGAGTGACATAGTTCCACATTCCGCTGCTGCCTCAGTCACCGGCGGATGAGTGGGCTGCAAATGTATGGGTCCACAGACATGGGCACCAGTTTGGATGTGAGGTGTCGTGGCCTTCGGGCAAGAATCTTTGTGCTGGGATGGTTTAACCAATATAGGCGACTGTCATTGTGATATGTAATTACAATTAAGTACACATGATTTATATTTATTTAATGTGTGTATATTATATATATATATATGTGTCTATATTAAATATATATATATATGTCTGTATTATATATATAAATATATACATGTCTATAATATATATATATATATTTACATATTATTTTATTTATATGTACACATTATATATATATACACATACACATATATATATATAGTATTTATACATATATATATATGTAGTATTTATACATTTATTACACATGAGGTCAGGGGATGTTCATGATCTTATGTAATTATATAGATAATTGTTCAATGGGCACTATTTTTTCGAATGTGAATTCTATAGCCCCAGCAATAGGTCACCTTCTCGAAGAGTTCATGGCAAGCCATGTCGAAGAAATGGTCGATACCTGGACGGCAAGCACCATGAACTTGGGACTCAGCCAACTTCACGTGGCATGGCTAGGCCATGTTTCTGGATCCAACCACCAGGGTTTCATGACGAAAAAAAACCACATAGGAATACCATATGAACCAAACAGGTTCCCCTAAAATCCCCTTCAAAATCATAGCTTTAAGTGAGCCATAGTCCATATTTTGGCTGGTTAAACCACCACTCTGTTGAAACATGTTGAAACCCCATTGTAACCAATCGCGACATCTGACATAGCAATTTTGAACATCGCAATGTCCAACCTAGGATGGACCTGGTCTGCTAAAGCTGGCGGGCAGCCACTTGCCATCCTGCTACAAGAAGTGGGGGCAGCCCAGGAGAAACTCCCCGGAGAAACTCGCGCATGTAGTTGCCTACACTGCAATCGCCTGTTCCCAATGTATTTTTGTTTTTGAAAGGTCTGGTTGATGATTGGTGGTTTCCCACTCAATCCTAGTGACGCTTCGAGTTTAAAAATTCTGAATGCAAAAAGACATGTCCTGTCGGTTTCAGGGCGGTCATACATTCTATGGGTTGGGAAATGACCCCCAGAGCATGTCACGGAAGGGTCCCACGAGGATGGGGTTTGCTACCCCTCTTTAAAATGAAAGGCACTGGCTGAAGGTAGAAGCATTTTTTTCAGTGGATAGTCATGGGTTATTGTGAGACCCTACAAGATTGACACTTGCCGCGCACTTTGGTAAATGCGTGGGCATCATCATCAACAGCTCTGGATTTCACAAGTAAGTAAGGGCATCGACAATATCAATGCTATTTTTAGCAATCATCCATACTTGTCAAATACAACAAGTGATCATTGAATATCATCAGCTATCATCAACCACCATCAATGATAATCATGTTCCTCCATGTCATCACAATAATAAATAAATATATATATATACAATAATCATCAGCAATCGGATGTTTTAATAGTACAACAGTACAATATAGTACAATTGATGAAAATAAGAAAATTATATCATCATGAATAATGTGTGATTTCAATTCATTTCATTTTTCACCTTAGTATCTGCACTATGCTGCCATGCACGGCTCCGCCGCTGCGCTGAAATTCCAGGTATGCCAAGACTTCGGTCCTCACCAATCAGCTCATCCGCGGACCAGCCTTTGAGTTGGAGGAACGATGCCGCATATGGAGACGATAATTACTGTGGATGGAAGGAAAAAAAACCTGCAGTTGGGATTCCTCTTGGGCTTCCCATGAAACACTGGGACTATAAGGGGATTTCTTCCATCTACCAACTGGTGCAGGATTTCGTAACCATGCGCAATGTTTCATCAAGGGCCCGAAATGCACAACAAACTCCCAGTTCGATGTTTGCGCTTAAAAAATCCGCGAGGATAAAAGGAACTTTGTCTCTTTGGCGGATGCTCTGGCATGGGTCCGTGCCTGGATCCCCGGCTGGGGCGGGGCTGGGCCCAGGGGTGGGATTGTTCTTCTTGTGGATACGGACATTTTTGCAAAGTGCTGCAATCAGGTCAATGCATTCAGCCCATTAAATACGGGTTGCAAAATCAATCCGATTTGAGCACAAAATATACTATATAGAATACGCAATTAATTTCGCATATGTTAAACTATATTTATAAATTTCAAATATACATATATATAATCGAATAGAATACAATATAATCTAGTCTAATACAATATAATGGAAGAAATATGATACAATTCAATTTAAAATAATATAATCTATATAATATAATATACTACAATATAATATAATATAAAAAGATAATATATAAGATAATACAATATGTAATATTATTTAATATAACATAATTAATAATAATATATAGTAATATATCATATATAATTTAAAAATATGATAATATAATAGTATAATAACATAATAATATGATATAATGATATAATATAACAATATGTTTTAAAAATATAATATGATATGATATATAATTTTATTTATTATAATATAATTTAATGTAACATAACATCATGTAATATAATATAATATGATATAATATAAATTAAAAGAAAATAGTTTAATATAATAAGATAATTATATATAATGTATTTATTTTAACTTACTGTCATATAATTTAATGCAATATAATGTCATGTAGTATAATACAACATGATATGATATAAAATTATTTTACTATAATAATAACCATATAACACATAAAAGATAACCTATATATGCGCATCAGGTTTTGGAAGGCTTGGGTTTGCACTGATCATTTCTTATCACCATGTTATTTTGGCTCAAGTGCCTTGATCCAAAATAGCATCATTTTTGCTTTTTGGATCTCATTTGGATTGTGGAGTGACCACTGAATCTTTTTTCGCCCTTTGTACCTGTTGGGTAGAGTGACTACTCTTTGGGTACATGACCACGCCTGGCATTCACGTGGCGGTCCATACTGATGAGGCACTACTTTCTACGGGTGCTTGGATGGACTTCAGCCAGCACATCAATGCGCTGGTGCTTGGTGGACGACACGAAGAGGCCAGGGTCCTGCGGGGGTCTGTGTTTGAGGTGGTGCACATGGAAGTTGACCCATCCACACCAGTCCTCCAATCACTTGATATGCCCCCCCATTCGACGCATACCCTGTTGCAGAACCCCGGCTTCAGTTCCCTTTAATCGGGATTGGACCCGCAAAACTGTCTTCGCTCAAGAAGGGGGCACAGTTGCCTCAACTTGGGATAGGTGCCATGCCAATCCCCATGAGAAGTTGGACCTCCTGGCTGCGCAGGATCTATGCAGCCGGGACGGCCGTGGCGGACTTCATCCCAAGCACTTGGCGAAGCTCTCAGACCGCCTCGCCCTGGGCCTGGACGGAGTGTCTCAGAGCTGAATGTTCCCCAATGGAGGCTGTGGCAATGGGGTGACGGAGTTTGGTATGACCCCGCTTTCTTCATGCCGGAGCAGCACACCCGGAGTTGATGCGTGTACGTTTCTCCGGTTGCTCCTGGGGGCAGTCGATGCTGAGATTGACTTCATCCCGCCCATCTGCGTGGTGCACAACATGCCCAGGTTCTCGGAGTGCCCAGGGTGTGGGACACACTGGTGCGGCCTCAACAAGAGCTGCAGCTTATGAAGGTAGAGGAACTACCTGCTGCCGTCCCTCGGGCTATGAAGGCCTTGGTGAGGTCTGCTTGAGGGCCAACTGCACTTCCCAAGGAGTGACCTTGGATTTTGAAGAGAAGCCCCACACCTTGGTTCAGGTGGCATTGCCCCTTTGGTGTTGATTGAGGATCGAGGTGCGATCACCCCCTTCCGTTCTCATCGATGCTTTGCTACGTAGAGGACATGATTGAGGATTTCTTCGGCCTCAACAACTCAAACTGGAGGAGATTGCTTGGATGCTGGTTGGTGGGGGGCGGATGCAGCTGTCACCACAAGTGGCCGCTAGTGTTAGCTTTTGTTTTAGCCCTGAAGGAGTGCCCTTCACCATTCGAGATGTTCAAGATGCGGCCAGGAACATCTTTCCAGGCCATGTGGGGCCGCTTGAAGGGCTGACGACATACTCCTTCAGGCGGATCTTGCCGACAGTGGGCCACATGTTGCAGTTTTCATCTGGTTTGGGGGACTGGTTGGACAAGGATACAACCAAAGGCTGCAATGCCCCACCACTACTCGGCGGCAAAGAACCAGCAAAGCTTGAGGGTCAAGCACAGGGCCTACGAAGTGGCTTCGAAGTTGGCTGAATATGAGGCCAGGGAGATCATACCGAATGATGTGCTGCAGGACGCTGATAAGCAACCCCAGGTGAGGGTCAACAAGCTCATCCAGCAGGATCAAACCGTCATTTGGTCGATCCTTCAGACGCGGCGCAGCTCCAAGCTCAATTCCGCCTTTCAGAGGAGCTGACCTCTGCGGGGAGGAAGAAGAGGTCTTTGGAGCTACAAATCGATGCCCGAGGAGGACAAGATGCCAGGTGAGCTTAGAGGATTCATGTGCTCACCCAGACGTTCAAGTCGGGGGGCCAGGCTGTGCACCGCCTACAATGTGGATGACCCTGAGGTTTCAGCAGATGCAACCTGGACCCATGCCATCCTCCTCAGCAGCGGCTGAAGCCAAATCAGACGAGGAGTCCACGACGGATGAGAGTTCCTCATCGGAGATGTCGTTCACGGCACCTGCATCGAGCCGTCCTGAAACCGTTCTTCCAGTTTCCAAGAGGGCAAAAGCGGCTCCGAGGTGCGAGGGTAGAGAGAATCAAGGAGCGTGTGTTCCCCTTTGAGGTCACATGAGGCAAGGGAGCTCTTCAGGCTTGGACAGCAGGCCAATGGCCCTCTTAGCCGACAGTCTGCAGAGACAATTCTGTCTTACATTGGGAGACGCAAACGCTGGTGGATCCAACTCAAGGAATTTGACCCGGAGATGACAATGTCTACCCAGATGAGGGCAGAACTTCTCCTTGCGACGTCAGGGCTTACACGACAAGAACAACTCATGGTCAAGACTGCATGCCCAAAACCAAGCTTCGAGGGATACAGTGAGATCTTGTTGGAACACCATGGAAGAATCCATCTGAGGGATTCAAGAAGCTTGGCCCCTCCTTCAAAGCCCTTTCCAGTGAAAGGAGCAGGAAAGAACAAGGGAAGGGGATGGCACAGATCGGGCTACTTTGCAGGTGGCTATGATGGTCAAGAAGAAGAAGCAGCAGGTGATGAGAACAACTACGACTGGAATGAGGACTACGGTGAAGGAGCCTACGTTGGGTATAGTGATGAGCCCAGTACAGAAGACCCAGATGATTGCGACTGCATGGGTGTCAGATGAAGATCTTGGCATAGCACTGACAGCCATGGCTGCTTGTGACATGGACGAGACACCAACAGATGGTCTTGAAGAACTTGGAGAGGCTTGCCAGCACCAGTTGCAGGCCTACGCGGCTGTGGAACGTGCAAACGGGAAAGGAGCCTGCAAGGGATCAGGAAAGGGCAAGGACAAAGGCAAAGGGAAGGGCAAGAGGGTTGTGAAGACCCAATTGTCCATCCAAGACAGAAAAGTCAGACTTGCCAGTCTGAAGGAAAACAATCGTTGGAGTCCTATAAGCAACCACCGAAGAAGAGAGCCAAGAAGGGTGAGCAACTGCCTGAATCGGCTGCAGCGCCTAAGGCAGCTCCAGCCAGGCTGGAGATTTCAGCTGTGGTGCCCTTGAACACCCACGACCGTCGTTGGGACCAACTGGCAACAATCAAGGGCAAGTCCACCGGATCGTTGGCATTCCAACAGAGGCCACCAAGCAGTACTTCCCGAAAGTGGACTTGCAAGTATTCTGCATGGGAGAGACTCCCGCCGGGGAGTGACCCTCGATGGAGCCCATTTGAGGAAGCTCTTCCCCTTGATACGTCAATCGTCTGTACCAGGGAAACAAAGTGCTCTTCCACTGCATTGCAGGCCGACATCGGGCAGCAGCAGCTGGCACTGTGACCACGGCCATTATGGGGCGCCAGACTCTTGAGGAGGCAGAGGAAGCGATCCTCCGCAGGCGTCCTATTCAGTTGCAAGCAGCCTTCAGAGATTGGAAGCTGTCAAACTGGGTCCACAAGGTTGTCCGTTCGACGACACTGGCAGCCCCATTGCCCAAGGCAGTGTTGTCCGTTCGACGACACTGGCAGCCCCATTGCCTAAGGCAGTGGCATGCGCGGCCTCTGAGAAGTCGCACGTGCACATCCTCTCCGAAGATGGGGGGAACATGGTGACGCTATGTGCTCATAAAAACAAAACCAAGCACGACCCCGGGAGTTGAAGGACCCCAACATCACGTCTGACAGGCTTGAAGCAATTGCATGGTCTTTACCGTTTTGTTCTCGGTGCCGAGACTGCGCCCGTGCCAGCTTTTTGCTGCAGTGATTTAATTCAAGTCCCATGTCTTCGTGACACGTCTAAGAACGGCTCTTTTTACCGAATTACCGGTATGCCAGCCTGAAGCTTGATGGTGCAGCTTGTGCATAGGGAAAAAAGTAGGTTGGTTTAGGGCCGCTTCTTGGAGTGTTGAGCCTCGCGTAGCTAGGGACATGTAACATGTCATACCCACTTGGCACATGGCTGAACAAGTGAACCAAATAAAGACATGTTTGGTATCCGTCTGTCCGGTCAGGTTCCGGGCAGTGACCAGGATCAGGTGGGCTGGCGAGGGAGCAGGAGAGTCCTGTCATGTCAAGTTGATTAATCCCCCCAATACTGTTACAAGGGGGCACGCCAAAGCCGTGTTGAGGCATCTTGGTTATACCCTTGTGCATGCAAGCCAGCTTGGGGTTCGCGCGTCATGGCTTTCACCCCGATTTCGAATGGCTCCCCCGAAGAGCGACTTCGTAAATTAGGGGAGCAGTTCTCATTAGAGAGGGATTCAGGACCTCGAGGAGTTCCGCTTCTTCCTTGACTGCGAGACGAAAGTCAGAAGTGGATCTCCAAGATCGGCTTAGGCGAGGAAGCCAACATCCAGGCAGCTCGAGTCAGGCGTGCATGGCATGCAGTCACCATGTACTACAAGACCTTCGAGCAGGATCGGTCGAAACACTGACCTGGACACGCTGCTGGACGATTCTGAGTTGAGGACCTACAAGCAGAACTTCTGGGTTAGGTACATGAGGTTTCCTAAGGAACAGTACCCTAGCGACGCCACAGTCTCTAGAGTTTCTAGCAACTGCTGACCACCAACAAGGAGCGCAAGCTCACGGAGGAGCCCGAGGCGGAGGAGCCTCATGCTGGCCTATGCACTGGCTGGTACTTCCAGAGTGACTGGAGCGCCGCCAGCAAAAGACGAAGAAGTTACGGGAGCTGATATAACTCAGTTCGGTGCCCCTGGACATCCTTATGAAGTACTTCGCCAGGGCCAAGCGAGTGACCATGCAGCTGCCACCGGCGAAAAGGCTGGGCTGGCTGCAGAACAAGGACACCGAAGAGAGGTCGGAATGGGTCTCCAAGTTTCGAGATGAAGGAGATTTACGAGGCAAGAAATGCACACTGGGCGACCACATCAGTGCAAGAGGTTGGACATCTCGTTCCAGATGGGTCAGAAGGTGAACGGCAAGGCGGTGGCCAAGACCATGCGAGATGGTACTCTCTTGTGCCCAGCATTTCAACAGGGTAATTGCAAAGTCAAAGGAGTATCTTGCCCCAAAGGTGGGCATCGATGTGGAGTGGTGACACGTGGGCAGAGGACATGGAATTCAGCCAATCATGGAGCCTCTGCTTGCACTGTCAAGACGAAGGCTTGAAGGTCCTTTCCCCCAATTCGACTGGCTTTTGGATGCCTCGCACGACCTATCTGACCCTAGGCGCCAAGCGAGTTTGGGACCCTAGTTGGATCAATGTGCCTTCATAGCAGCTGCACTGGATTGCTCTAAAATCCAGAACCAGGGAGATTCCCAGAATTTTTGATGATGGGCGCAAGGCCCTTGCAGTTGCGGAGTGACCATACCCAGAGGGCTTGCTTAAAATTACACCCACAGACCAGACCCGTTTGGAGATGGACAATGCAGCTTGCAAGCAAGGACGACCCTGCCCGGAGCTTGCATTGGAGCAGCCACTGGCCTTTGGTTTGACACAGAAACTCAGCCTGCGTCTTTGCTTCAGCTAGAGCCAAGGCACAACGGTTACGACACATCACCGGAGATTGCTGCATGGGGGACCTTGCAGTGCCACCACACCCACCCTGAAACGGAATGAAAGCCTGTGCAAGTAGATGGAGTGACCATCTACCCTTCCGCTGCGGAAGCAGATATTCAGCTTCATTGGCTTTCTCCATTGCCATCTCAGTCTCTTGGTGGGCGGCAAGGCTGGGTTATGCGGTCTTGGCAATCCCCGGGCTCCGATCCACCCGGATGAAGCAGCGAGGGCTCCCCTAAAAGGCATGGTGTCTGACTTCTTGAGGGAAGGTGAACTACCAGACCACTGTGTTTATGTCGGGTAACGACACCACAGCCACCGCCTTCGCCGCACGAAATGGGCTTCTCTATTCACTCCAGGAAATGACGTTCCCCAATGGATCATGGAGACATTCCTGCACGACCTGCATGAGTTGCAGGGACGGACATGGTGTGCGACTGTCAGCATGGAGGTCCATGTGAAGCAGACATGCTGATGGGCATGGTTTTTGAGCTGAGCCACCTCTGTTGAGACGAGCAGTATTTAACCCCCAGATCAGCCAAGCCACAACGAAGACTCGTTATGTTCAGCAGAGTGTCTGCTGGACTTGCGCTCCCAAATCAGGTTTGGGAACTTTCTCAAGAAGAAGTGGTGCAGTGCTTTCGCAAGCTCTACCCATACGACTGCTTCTCAGGCTCCAAGTTCCCAATGATTGAGGACCTCGTCAATTCAGGCGGCGCCGGGGTTTTTGGTTTATTGATAATGCGGCCAGTTTGACATGCCTAATCAGAGGCAGGAGCGATGCTGGGGACTTGGAACGAATTGCCTAATTTATCCATATAGTGTTCTTCGTACTTGGGGCCGTCTTCTTCTGGGAATACATCTTAACGAAGTTAAACTGGTCTGATCCGCCAAGCAGGATTTTTGTAGATTTCAGTCATAGCTCTGTGTACAGCTCATAGACCTTCCCTTTCCAGCTATTGTGAAAATC